>CM038220.1:114288750-114380027 GCA_021442155.1 Cymbidium sinense | reverse complement strand
CAGATACACAATCGATTGAGTTTGGATCTGAAATGGCATAAATATAAATGTAAATCATCTAGTAGGGGCTTAACAAAAACAAAAACAAAAACAAAAACAAAAAAGCTATAAAAAGTTCAAATAAGTGGATACAACCTCAACGTAATAAACAGGTTCCATAAGCCTTGGGGTTGCCATGAGAAAGGCAGTATAGGCCACACGTCTAGCCGTTGGAATGATCTGACCGCCACCTCGGTGAAGAGGCTCAGACGCAATCGATGCATCCAAGATCTTGAACTTCACATTTCGAATCGGTTCGTCACAAAGAGGCCCTTCTCGAGCTCCCCATTGGAATCTAATGGCAGAAAAGCGGAGTATAACCATGGTTTTTTTTCTGTAAAAGGTAAAAAACATATAAATGTAATAATAGAAATCTACTTCCTTACCCCTGAACGATGGAATCCTTCACAGCATTGAGTAGATTTTTATCTACTTCACTCGGAAGAGTATCATCCAATAATATGTTAGGGCCCTGGGTTTCCATGCCACCATGGAAATGATAAGTAATTGCAGATATTAGTATTTACAAGCAAATAAATTTGGAGAGAAAAATAGGTCAGCATATCCTGATCAAAATTGATGAGGATGAGTTTAAAAATTGGATTTGTTTTGGGGTGAGAGGAACTTATAAATAATCAAATATTCATTCGGCTATTCATAAATAAAAGAATCTTATTATTTGACCAAGCATAGAAACTAAACTAGCATTATAGTTTGAATTTCCACATTCCATGCACTGAGTACTCATATGATGTCATTCCTCGAATGACATTTAGTATCAAATATTTTACCTGTTTATCTGGTCCAAATGCCCAAATTGACCTTGCAGAAAGTAGATCCCACTCGTATCTTTTTTTTGAAAGAAATCGCCAATTTTCTTCTGGCTCCAGTCAATGCTAACAACACCATTCTCAATATCTTCCGCCACCCCCGCTCAGGGGCTCAGATATCTGTTAGATAAATAGAGCAGTAAAGCAAAGTCCAAAAAAATTTCCCAGTAGACCAGACATCTTACCATAGTTATTTTGTTCTTTTTGTTGGGTGTCTCTGCATAACACTTCATTGAAGATGATTCCACAACAGTTTCACAGAAAGTGACTACTGGATCTGCTACCTGTATCAAAATAAATATGTATAAGGCAGCAGTTGCGAAAATAAGGAAATAGTGGAACTTAGATTTATACAGCAATAAACTATTAACTCACTTTAACTTCCACTTCAGAATAAAGTTCTCTAAGGTCCTTCATAATAGAATCAAGATATATCTCTCCTGTCCCAAGAATCGTGTGTTCGCCTGACTCCTCAACTTTGGTGACTGCCAGAGGATAACTCTTGCTAATTTTCCGCAGGCCCTCCACCATCTTGGGTAGTTCGCTCGGATTCAATGGTTCTGTTGCCGTCTTCACGACCGGCAATGTATTGAACCGAAGAGGCCTGAAAATATAAATATCGTCATCCATATCCAGAGGGCACAATGTTGCAGTCTTCATGATTGATGCATCAACACCTTCTATAAGAACCCATGAACCAGCAGGAGCATTGCTAATGGGAATACGGTAACGAGCCTGATAAACCCAAAGTTTCGAGACCTCTTTAACAGTCATGTCCTCTTCATCATCTGGTGAATACCCTTCGCCAAGGACACGTACAGTCTGACCAGTCTGAATGGACCCACTGTAAACCCGACCAAAAGCATCAAAGACACTGCAGTCAGATTTCGGATACAGTTTTGTAATATTAACCATAAGAATTCCTGAAGGATCACAATCCTTCATTGCCTCGGCAACATAAGAGTCTTGAGGCCCTGTGTATATATGCTCCACCTTCTTGGCTGCTGCATCTTTAGCAGAAGGAATGTGTTGAACAAGCATGTCAGTGAATCCAGTTGCAGATCCAAAGACAGAGCTGCAAGCCAATCTAAGTAAACATTTAACTTATATGCGGCGTTGCTCAGAGTTACACCTAATTCTACGAGAGTTGACTCAACGCTCCTTTTATGCTCTCCAATGACTTGGCTGTAGATTTTATACAATGGTTCAAGAATAAATTGAACAAATGACCTTTCGCCTCCACCCGGTGGGGGCTTCTTTTTAAAGGTCCTGTCAGGATGATAGTAAACATCTCCCCACAATCGTGAAGCAAACTTTCGAGAGTCAAATGGGATACCATGAAGCTTCGCATATAATTTGGCAAACGAATGCAATGTGAACGACCATCCTGCACTTGCACTGGCAAAGCAAACATTTCCAGCCGCAGGGTCTATAATTTGGGTGCCTCCTGCAGTGGTGGAGAATGAAGAGATCAAGTCATTGATTACTTCTAATGTATGCCGCAACTTAAAATAAGCATCAGTTGGAGGCAGCCTTAGTTCTGTAATCAGCCTATCAACCTAAATTACAAGATGAAACAAATTGGATCACAGACTCAGATTGATTTCAAAAGAAATAAGAAAAGCAGAAGGGTGGTTTGAATAAGGAAAGCAAAATCATACCTTATTTACCACAAGTACAATGGGAAGCCTCTCTTGTATAGCATGCCGTATAGCCCGCTCAGTATTAACCTGTTCTTAAGGAAATAAGTAGATTATTAAGTAAGCATACAGCTATGTGGCTTATATTCTATAAAATATAGTCAAAATATTATTTCATATTTATACATGCAGGCATCTACCTTCATAGAAAGTGACCTGACAATTCCTCATTCCCAACCAAACATCTTTAAGCTAAGGCTACTGATTAAATTATGTTATCACCAGGTCAAAACAATTAAATGAATTTTGCAATGCCCAAGCCCAAAACAAAGAATTTCAAATCAGGTAAGATTAAGTGATGATTCACCTTGGACCACACTGAATAAATAGTGGGACAAGATTAGCTAAGACAAGTAAGTCTTTGAGCAATTGCCCTCATCTAACCTAGAACAACCCTACAAATGTTTCATCGGCATGGGATACCAAGTGCAGCCCTCAACAATGCATGTCTTCATCTCACCAGCACATGTCGCCATCCTTCCTCAACCACAACACCATCTTCTTTGATCGTTGACACCCCCCAACTCTGTCTTCAATTTTATATCATCCCAAGAGCCTTCAATTACCTCCAACTTGGAACACTCATTCACCTTGCAACTAGATTCACCTATATGTAACCCAACTATCATCCTCAATAAGCAATAAACCGAGCAGCTCCTACCACAAAGCTCATTTTTAAACAATTCCACCTATCAACTTTCAATGGCATCATATTATCATAAATCAAAATTATCAGCATAATCTAAGCATCATATTTATCATTCTCATATATTCACCTATCACAAGATAGTACTTATGAATGTCAATTTTATCCTTAAAGATCTCTTTATACATACACATATGAGAATAACTATGAATCATATTATCAAATGAAGATCTATAAACCATATCATTATGATGAGAATTTAAGTTAAAATTTGAATAATTATTAGCCTTAGATTTAACTTTAAATAAGATTAAATTTGTTATAATTTTTTAGCTTATCTTGTAATCATATTTCTATAATGAAAAATTCATAGCAAATTTTAGGATAGATTGAATAGATGAATGATAATAATTGCAAAGCCTCTAACTTGGATACATAGATCACTCTAAGATGTGTGCAAGGAGTTCTTACTCCTTTATCCAAATTGTGTAGAACTCATTTATCATCCTCTCTTTCATACTTCCACCTTCAAATTTTATGTTCTATAAGGAAATTACTGTTTCTAGATCTACATCAACATTTTTCTCGTCTCATACAAATTTCCTGGTGTTCGCATAGCATAGAACAGCCTAATCTAGCCTGTTCAGCACCAATAACCAAATTTTCAAGATGCATGATGGTTTTCTATCACTTGTAAGAATAGGTTTTAGTTAATTACTATAATAATTCAATTTAATAATATTTCTTGCATGAGATTAATCTTTGGGGAGTTTAAAATATGATTCATCTTCCTATGCTTTCCTAGTAATTGAAATATAAATTGGATAATATTGACCTACAAGTATATACCACTTCTCAAAATTAAACGCATAAGACCTAATTGCGATCGGAATCGATCTAATTCGCTTTAATTCGAAAATCCGGCTTTGTAATGCGCCTAAAATATTAAAATTAATTAAATGAAAAATATCGAATCAATTAATAATCAATTAAACAATTAAAATTAATTCTTAATGAAATTACATACATATCGAAGTCGGAAAATCACGACGAAATCCGAACGACTTCGGTTCGCAAAATTGATCGCGCTATTGTCGCCGAAACGAAACTTATCAACGACGCCTTCCGCGGTGACATTCGTATACGCTGAATGTTGATCAATTCGAGCGTGACGCCCACAATTTAAACTCAGTCTCATTTCGGCCGTCGTCGACGTTGTTTAAACAACCTTCGACAATCGATCGCGCCGTGCTCGCAAAGAAACACTTACAATCGACATTCATATTGCTATGATTTATCGCACAAAATAATTTCCTCATATCTGACGCGAAGTGATATTAATAAGTAATTAAAATAATTAAGTGGTTGCTTAATCCCTTAATTCCCTATCCTTTATCCTAATCCCAGCAGTTTACTCGTCCAATTAAAATAGCCGCCCCTCGACTAATGAAAATAGCCGCTTAATATTTTCTGACGCTTAATAACCAATGGAATCACGCTGCTTAACCTAAACTCACCAACGAGGCTATCCTCATCCCGCCATACAACTCTCCTTCCTCACAACTCCTTCGTTCTCTCGCTGTCTTGTTTCACATACATCCTCCTCTCTCACGATTTCCTTTCTCTCCTGAAGCTTCCTCGTGGTTCTTCTTCCTTTCTCCCATCTGTTCTTCCCCAGCCCTAGCCTAACCCGACTACTCTTTCCAAGCAAACCGAAACCCCTCTCCTCCTTTTCTCTTAGCGTTCGAAATCTCCAGGTCGTCTCTTTCTAACCCTAAGCTTATTTTCACGTATTTAAGTTCTTTTGGAAGTTAGGGTTTTGGTAAATTTACTTTACCTTATACTTGAGATGATGCTAAGAGTTTTTTGAGATTTGGGATGGTGTAATCTCATTTTTTGTTTTCTATTATCTATGGATGTTCATGTTTTCTACTTTGCTGAAAATGATTTGGGATGATGTATGGCCCAAATCTCATTTCGTTTTCTATTAGCTATGGATGTTCATGTTTCTACTTTGCTGAAAATGATTTCTGCATAAGATGAATATGTGTTGGTTATACCTCTTTTATGATAAAGTGAAATCCGAAGTCTAAAATGGCTCAAACCCTAAGCTATGTGCAAGTTTTCTTTCTCCTTATACTTCAGTTTCTATCGTTTGAATGAAATGATGCTTGCTGAAATTTTTTTTACCTATGGAAAACTGGACTAGAAGCATGGAAATGTGTTTAAAGATGATGTATAATCCAAATCTCATGTTGCTTGCTATCTTCTATGGATTTCATTCTTTTTATCTTGCCTAAATCGATTCTCTATGGGTGAGATGATGTCGCCTCTTTCATGTGCTAGCTTGAAATCTGAAATTGAAAGAGAGAATTTGAAGTATTATATGGCTTAAATCTTAGAATATATGCAAAATTCTGTTTCATATACTAGGTTGAAATCTGAAATAAAAAAAAAGAGAAGAAAGGATTTGAAGTGTTGACATGCTAGGTCGAAATCTGAAATTAAAAGAGGGGATTTGAAATGTTTCATGACTTAATCCCAGATTATGTGTAAAATTTCTTGTCTCTTTTATACTTCAGTTTTTGCTGTTTGGAAGGATTGACGCTTGTTAAATCTTTTTCATACATGTTTAAAAAAAAAATGAAATAAAAAAAATGTGGGAATGTGATTTGAGATAGTGTATGGTTCAAACCCTAAGCAATGTGCAATTTTCCATGCTTCAATTAAAATCTGAAATGGGAAAGAAAAAGCTTAGGGTGTTGTGGTTCCAATCCTAACCTATTAGCAAGTTTTCTTTTATCTTTTGTATTTCAATTCTTGCTATTTTAAAGGAATACATACCCGTGCAATTTTCCTATTAGCTTCAATTAAAATCTGAAATGGGAAAGAAAATGCTTAGAGTGTTGTGGTTCCAATCCTAATCTATTAGCAAATTTTCCTCTATCTTTTGTATTTCAATTCTTGCTGTTTTGGGAGGAGTAAATACTTGCGTAATTTTTCCTACATGCTTTAATTAAAATCTGAAATGGGAAAGGAAAGGCTTAGGGTGTTGTGGTTACAATCCTAACCTATTAGCAAGTTTTCTCTATCTGTTTTGCTTTTTTTTGGAAGAATACATACTTGTGCAATTTTCCTATTAGCTTCAATTAAAATCTGAAATGCGAAAGGAAAGGCTTAGAGTGTTGTGGTTCCAATCCTAATCTATTAGCAAGTTTTCTTCTATCTTTTGTATTTCAGTTCTTGCTATTTTGAGAGGAGTAAATACTTGCGCAATTTTTCCTACATGCTTCAATTAAAATCTGAAATGGGAAAGGAAAGGCTTAGAGTGTTGTGGTTCCAATCCTAACCTATTAGCAAATTTTCCTCTATCTTTTGTATTTCAGTTCTTGCTATTTTGGAAGAATAAATACTTGTGCAATTTTCCTATTAGCTTTAATTAAAATCTGGAATGGGAAAGAAAGGGCTTAGGTGTTGTCCAATCCAAATCTATTAGCAAGTTTTTCCTCATCTTTTCATATGTCGCTTGCGCTGGAGGAGTAAATATTTGTGCAATTTTCCTACATGCTTAAATTTAAATCCGAAATGGAAAGAAAGGTTTAGGATATTGTGTGGTTCAAATCCAAAAACTACTAGCAAGCTTTCCCCTCTCTTATATTCTAGTTTTTTGATATTTATGGTTAATTTTGTTGCTAAGTTGAAGCAAAGAAAGAGACATTTTGGGTTTGACATTGGTTCAAAACTTTTACTTACATTTGAATCTCTTGCTCTTTATAACTTATGACATATGTTTAGTTTGACATTGTCAAAACATTTCTGTATTTATGACATTAATTCAAAACCTCTCCTTTGAGATATCATTCTAATCTATGTATCAAGAATGAATATTTCTCATTGTTGGATAAATGAAAGTTACGAAGATTACAAATTTTTATTTTAATCACAATACATGTCATGATTTGACATCTAATTTGAGAGAAACAATTCCTAGCATGCAAAAAAAAAAAAAAGAAATGAAGATCAGATGGCAATCATATGTGATTAAAAGCTTAAGTGATAACTCATTGTTTATGACGCTCAAATGCAATATTAAATATATCATACGTCACATACACATAAAGGCAAGTTAGGAAATATGTTGTGTTATAAGTACTGCTCACATTGCAATGTGGCGGAAACTTACGATAAGACTGCTCATATTGTTCCAACGTGAGGGAATATGTTGTGATAAGATATGCTCACGTTGTTCCAACGCCAAGAAAATCTGCTAAGATAAGATCGCTCACATCGTCTAACGTAAAACTGTAATAAGTACACGTTCACGCGTTGTTCCAGCGTGTGGAAATATGTTGAAGACTGCTCACGCGTTTAACGCGAGAAAACCGCGATGATAGATTGCTCACGCCGTCTAACGTGCAAGGAACGAACGCATGCTTATGCACATGCACGCCTTTTGGTGGTAAAATAAATTTCATGGTGTCTTAATTTACGACCACGCCTTTCGGCATGGCCTAAAACACTCTTGCGGGGATGACGCCTTCTAAAAATTTTGGTAAATAAAATGTATAAAATTAAGTTTGATAAGGAAAGTGCGATATGTTTATTTACGCTTAAATTTATTCATCATATCACATGACACAATACGCTCATACTTAGTTCAATTATTACTTGAATCTTCAAGATACGATTATTTATTTAAAATTCAAATTCATTTTCAAGTGATTACGCTATATATGAATTAAGAAATAAATAAATGCCACACTCAACGATGCATGATTTTAAACTTTACTTTATTGAAGTATGTTTTTTATATACTGAATGAGATGTTTGAAAATAGGAGACACCTAAAGAAAAAAAGGGCTTCTTAGACCCACATTCTTGTCATGTGACATTAAAGACCTCCTTATCATACATACGTGTATGTCATATGACAGAGAAAATGATAAAAAAAAAAGAAAACTCTTAGATCCACATTTTGTCATATATGACATCAAAAGGAATAAAAAATATAAATCGTATGTATTATTGTGACAAGTGACAAAAAACGAAATGCATATCATGTGTCATTAAGAATCAAGTGAGTCAACTAGAGTTAACATCTTTTACATACAAACTCATGACAAATTAGACACGCCAATAAAATTAAGGAAAAACAAAAGAGAGTTAATTTCCTCTTAAACCCACACCATTCTTACATATGAGTTCATAGTTTTTGAGTTTCATACTAAAATGCCTAGTGAAATGATTCAATACATATTCAAAGTATCTCATTCTATTCAATTTGAATGTCTTTAAAATACTTAAATGAAATATCTATCACAAGAATATTATTTTTGTTTAACCATTTGATTCATGCAAATACTTGAAAAATCAAATTCATACTCTACAAAATAGACGCTTGATTTGTTAAATACGTTCGATCTGGATAAGTGGTTGAAAGAACCAAACATATATCATTTAGAATACAATCACTGATTTGTAATGTATCCACATTCTTATGTAACGACTCTCACTGATACGAAATACACGAAAGAGTCAACGATATTTTATAGATAAATCTATACTGACTCGACAAATATTTAAAGAGTCAACTTGTTTTATCCTTTATAACAAACATTTACTTGATCTATGACAAACACTTGAAAGGGTCAAATTCATATTTAATAGAACAGATCTACATTTCATTATAATTTTAGGTATCAAAGCCTATGCTTGAAATTCAACATCTATGTCATGTCAAACATCAATGCTTCAACTTAGATATTGCAATGTCCATACAAAATTTTAAAAAGAACAGCTATTCGTATGTATGTTGAAGTATTCAATAGCTTAAATGCTCAAATAAATATTTGCAAGCAACCAAACGATATAAAAAAAATAGATACTATATGTTTTCTGGCAAACCGTTAATAAAACCTAAAAATCTAATGACGCTATCAGAATCTAAAATAATTTATCATAAAAGATAAATCTACATCATAATGATCTTTTAAGCAAGATCTTAAGAAAATCTAAAACCGATCCTCTATGTATAATCTGGGTGATAAGAATGATAGATCTTCAAATAATAATCACGATCCTCGAGAAGATAATGAGTTGACAAGGTCTATTTTCAATTTGATCTTAGACCAATCCGCTAACAAAATCAAAAATCAAAACCTAAATTGGATCGAACTTCAACTTAGACATCTTAATGTATGCAATTTTAAAACAGATATTCGTGCGAAGTGTGCTAAATTCAAATAAAGAGAATATATGCTATATATATCCCGATTTGGTCTTAAGACCGGGTCCCGTTAACAACAACAACAAAGCCTTAATCCCACTAGTGGGCTTACATGAATCCTTCGCTCCATCATCTTATTATGTGTCAAATTCTCATATAAATCAAGTATACTAAGATCATTTTTTATACATCTTAACCAAGTCTTTTTAGGTCTACCTTTAGTTTTCTTAACATAAGGAAAATCTAATGCATCTACTCTCCTAATCGTCATCTGGACCAACGCTTTATGTGGCCAAACCATCTAAGCGATTCTCCCTAATCTTATCTACCATTGAGCTACCCAACTTTTTCCTGAATATACTCATTTTGCATTCTATCTCTAAGAGTAAAGCCACTCATCCACCCTAAGCATCCTCATCTCTCAACTTGGCCTTATGCTTTCTTTTATAACATTATCATAAGTCATCATTTTTGTCTTATTTTTAATTTTGCTAACTTTTCTATCACATAATAGTCGATGCATTCCTCCACTTCAACCATCCAACTTGAATTCTACTAATAACAACTCCATCTATTTCACCATCATTTTAAACAATGAGCCTAAATATTCAAACGCTCCTTATTATTAATGACTTGTTCACCTAATATCACACACTACCACTAAAACTTCTACAACTAAAACTACACTCCATATATTCGATTCTACTTAAACGAAAACCTTTAGACTCTGAGTTGACCTCCATAATTCAAGTTTCGTTGGACTCCTCTAGTCTTATCAACAAGAAGAATGTCATCGAAAAGCATACACCAAGGTACATCTTGTAAATGCCTAATAAGAACATCCATAACTAAAGTAAAAGATAAGGGCTTAAACCGATCCTGATGTAATCCAACCAAATAGAAAATATTTTGTCAATCCTCCTTGTGGACACAAGTAACAGCTCTATATAGATATCCTTAATGACTTGAATATAACCAATATTAACTCCTTTCGTTTAACTCTCCAAAGAATATCTCTTGAAACTTTATCATAAACTTTCTAAATCAATAAATATCATATGTAGATCATCCTTACTTTCTATGCTTCTCCATCAAACCCTTTAACAAATGTATAGCATCCATAGTAGATTTAGCATGAAACCAAACTGATTGAGAAACTTCTATATCACACATTGTAGCTTGCTCACATTCTCTCCTATAATTTTAATGTATGACACATTAACTTAATTTTGTAACACTCTTGTGCATCACCTTTATTCTTAAATATAAACCAACAAACACTTTCTCCACTCATTCGACATCTTTTAATCTTTAAAATGATATTAAAAGATTTGTAAGCCAAGAAATTCGATCTCCTAAACATTTCCACACTCTATTGGAATATTATCGGCCTCCGCTTTTCCACATTTTATATTCTTTAAAGCTTCACTAACTTCAAATTTATTAATACAAATAAAATGAAATCTATTTTGTTTTAGTATTTTAAAATCAATCGTAATTTCAAATCCTTCATTGAAAAGTTTATCAAAATACCTCATACACCTATATTCAATATCCTTTTCTTAAAAAAGCATTTTATTATTTTCATCTTTAATACACCTCACTTGAATTATGTCTTTACTTCTCCTATCTTTGGTAACTTATACATACATCTTTCACCTTCTTTCAGATCTAATCTATCATAAATCAATTTAAATTTTTTGATCATATATCGCTTTTAATCTCTACAGGCCACTTTATATCTTTCTTCGTTTTACATCTAAACCAAGTTTTATAATAATATTTTATTTTTATCTTTTTTCGCACCCTCACTCCACCACCAACTATTCTTATTAAAAGAGCTTTTCCTTTTGATTCTCCAAGACATCTTTAACAACTTGTTTAATTTCACTTATTTTTTCTCACATAATGTTAACTTCCTCATTAACATCCCAAATTCTAATCTCTGTAGTTCTTTCTTAAAATATTTTATTTGTATTCTTTAAGTTCCATCTAATTCTAAGACAATAATTTGATTTATTTTTCTCTTACAACCTTTCATCTTAAAATCTAAAACTAACAATCGATGAGATTTAGATTTTCACTGAATGACCTTACAATCTTTACAATCTAAACGATTTATTTTTCTTATTAAAATAATCAATCTGCTTTTTTACTAGATCCATTTTTATAAGTAATAATATGTTCATCTCTTTTCTTAAATAAAGCAAGAATACAAAATCTATAAAAATCTAATATACCATACATTCTCATTACTACCCAAATCTATAACCACCATGAATATTTTTAAAATCTTCTACCAGTTAAACACCCATTTAAATCTCCTCCAATAAATAGTTTTTCTTCAAGGTATCTTTGTATTAATCCTCTAATTCATTCCAAAAAATTTCTGCTTACCTCCAAACCTACAGAGCATGTATTACTTATAACATTTGATAATCTTAAGACAATAATATTTAAAACTATAATTCTATCTCCACATCTATTAATATTTATAAATTATCCTTCAAATTTTATCTATAATCACACACACCATTTCGCTCGATATTTAATACCAAAGTTTAAAACCTAAACTATCAATCTCTCGCCTTCTCAACCCATTTAATTTCAACACATAAAATATTTATCTTCCTATGAACCATAATATTTTTATTAATTTACAAGAGTACCTATATTCCAAGATCCTAACCTAATTGTAGTTTCATGAACTAACTTCTTTGCCAAAGATCCGTCATAATGTAGAACCTGCTTATTTAACACCGCACCGGAGCCAATGCGCTTTCATTTTTCATATTGCCATACAAGCAGTCGTCCGGGTTAACAAAAACTCAAAAATCAAAACCTACGATTTAATATCTAAACTTCAACTTATTTTTCGTGAAATTTTCAATAGATATGTGCATGTTAAAGTGTTCGCTAAGTCCAATATAAAAAAACAGATGCTATACTTCCTGGTTTGGCCTTAGGACCGGATTCGGATTACCAAAATCTAAAAATGTCATATTAAAAATCAAACTTGCAAATAGATACATACATTTCAACTTGACATTCACGCCATACAAAATTTTAAAGAATTTATACGTGTGTTGAAATGCTCAGATATTTAGGAACATATGCAAGTTAGATACAAAGCAAAAGAACAGATGCTACACATCCCAATTTGGTCTTAGGACCGAGTCCGGGTTAACAAAACCTAAAAAATCTAATGATACTATTATAATATTTCATTTAATAAATTTTGAGACGCTAATTCTGTCATAAAAATGACAAATGATAAATCTATTTGTACTTCTTAAATTCTCTCAAAAGAAAAGTCTCAAACCCGATCCCTCAAGCCAAAGTTGAGGTTTAAAGGATTACAAATATAAGTTGAATTTAGACCGATTCTGAAGCGAAGGTGAGTTGACAAAGTCTATTATATTCAAAAGATTATCATTATTATGATTTAAATGATATATGATCATATATTCACATCTAGATTATTGGCATTTGGAATGACTGCATTTCAAATGCACGCTAACATTTCAGCGTTCTGCAGAAAGTAAAATTTCATAGAATGTAATGCATTTCAAATACACTAAATGCTTTATGATATTTAGAATTACGATTGCAAATTCCAAATACACCTACGGAAGTGATGCACGCATGGGCGGCTTCCGCCACATGTCAAAACTTTCAATTTACTTTACATTACATTTTGTCAACCACACAAAAAAAATAAAGTCATGAATTTGTAAAGCTCTCAACCAAACAACTATAAAGTAATCCTTTTACACTGAATTCCTTTTACATTGTATTCCTTTTACACTGCATTCCAAATGCAGACAACCAAACAGCCCCTAAATCAATTATAAAATGGTCAAAATTCAAATAAAAAAATAAAATATAAATAAAATGAAATTAATTATTTAAATCAAAACTTAAAATCAATCTATCCCTCCGCAATTATTTGTTTGAGAGTGACAAATTAAGAAAATTTTTGCTCACAATGTCAAATCAAATGCATAACTATTTTCACACTCAAATAATCTCAAGCCCGTAAGGACGCTGATTCGTCTCGTCCAGTTCTTGAAACAAACATAAATAATGCTTATGACGAGCTTTGAGTGGTTCGCACATATATGACACTAAATTACGGCCACGAACTATGTTCCCAACGGTTTCTTTCGAGCTGAAATATATAATATATTTGGTTGGCAAACAAAGTCATGTTAACTGGACTTATATTTGTCCCCTTAAACAAACTCCACCTCGATCTACAAAGATACGACGACGTAATCACGTGTTCGAGAGGATCCTTCGGTCAAGTTGGGTCGACCACCTGACTAAATCCACTGAGATGATACATGGATGACGAACCATGATCTAGACGATCTCGCCATCGTTCCCCCACCAAAAGTTTTAAATTAAAATAATAAATTTCATAAATCTCAAACTCCACCTCGCTATTATATACTCGTTATTTAACAATTCATCGACTTTAATCGAAAGCGCTTCTCGACGGGAGGTAATTAACTATAGCGCCATAGAAACCTAGAACTATATATAAAAAGTTCTTACCAAATGAGGACGAAATATCTGGGTAGTGTCTTATCTACTATTCATCTGCCTTCTGAAATTTTCACCGACACTAAAACAACTCTTTTCTTTTCCAAAAGAGGCCAGTTGCGAATTTTCGGATCCCACAGATAATGGCCAACTTTATTGTGGACTTTCCACATTCAAATTTTTTCAGCTGCAGTTAATTTGTTGTATTTTTAGTTTAGTGGTTTTTATGCCACAGTCATCAGCATAATGATTGCAAAATACAGGACTGTTAATACGATAACGAGTTAAATATCTTCTCCTTTTACCTCCCATCAAACAATTAAACATTGTAGCACTTCAAACTTCAAAAGTTTCAAGAAATCTATCAGCCAAATTAAATTACAAGGCACAATCATGATGAGAAGTCCAGCCATAAACCAGTGAAGACAGCATGTATAAACGGACATATGCAAAAATATTACTTTATTCGGATTTGCAAGTCATGAGACAAAAAGATTACTAACTATTGATATGATATAACGTTTCCACTTTCCATACAATAAAGAATATAAAACTCGATCAAACCCGAAAACAGTACCTTGCAAATTTCTTTACAAAGGTCAAAATAGTAGTATACAGTTTCAAACAAGAAAATAAACATTGCGCTAAAATACCTAACAACTAAAAGAAAATATTTAACAATTCCCGAAACATTAAATTCAATCTTAATGAATCATGGACATACAACCAAAACCTCATAAATGCATTCAAGTAAAATAATATTCCAAAGATTGACAAAAGAAATCAATTGAGACAAGGTATTATTTCAGAAGATCAAGCATCCATCACACATGGCTCCCAAACATTTCCTTTTCGAGCTGTAAACTTTTCAACGTATTGCATGCAGGAAAAAAATTCGCTTAATCAGATAATACAAGAATTCAATGCATCTTTTAACATTCAGAGAAAAGGGATTTTATGTGAAAAACTCCAAAGAAAAAATCCATTGAACTTGACAAAGATGTAAAAATTCATTAGTAAAGAAAAAGACTACAAAGTCAGTCCACCTCAAAACAATTACAGGGGTGCTACTATTGTGTTGGCCACATACAACGTAATGTGGCACAAGGAGGAAATGGAAAGAAAATTGGACCAACCATAAGAACCCAAAGCAATAGATTGAGGCCAAACAATTACCCATGATAAGGTCAAGATCTAACTAGGATTTCCATTTTATGGATGTTATGATTGATTGTAATAAACATGCATAAATTTTTAAATTTTCATAATCAAAGACTCAAAGGTAGGAGGATTCACATTGGTGATGCTAAACAAGCATGTTACAAAATTTATGATAAATTAAAGAATGCAAGAGATCAAATTTTGGCTTAGCTTTACAATCTTAGGTACATGGGCAGTTAGAGAGAAAGGGATATTTTATATGGATAGCCAAGAGAGAAAAACCACTGGGCTTGGCTTAGATGTAAAGCCCCACTTATTGTGAAAAAGAGTGTAAACTTGATCTGCATCTTGATCCAGAAAGCTCTCAAAAGATTTGTAAATTAAAAATGGTTTGATAAATTTGCAAATATAAAATTAGAAGAAATAATTGCCGGATTGCAATTTGAATTTTTATGAAGGGCGGGTAAGGAGAGAAGAAAGAGAAATCTTGAGAGAATCAAAAAGCAACTGATACTTGCTCCAATTTCTCCTCCTTATCCTAACAGCCAACCACTTTTAAGATAGAACCTAGGACATGTAAGCTATTTTTAACAAATTTTTAGCCATAATTTAGATGGATGTTAAACTATTTATGTGTTTAGTCAAATTCTGAATAAATATGGATTGTCTCATGTTTTTCCATATTTAGGAAACCTTGATGATGTAAAAAATTAAAGTTTGAATCAATTAAACTATTTATCCTCAATTTTTCTCTCCTAGGTTTTGGCCAAGGCTCCAATTAATCCCACTTTATCTCCATTGGCATGGATTCAAAGGAACCACCTAAGGCTTAGGGAATGTCTTCAAAGACAACCTGCTCCCTCCCTCCCTCCCTCTAAAATGAATTAAACTAATCCTCTCAATTCTTTTATTAAAAAGATTTTTCCATTAATTCTATACTTTTACCATGTCTAATAAGCCATCTGCACCCTAATTTTAAATCAAATTTTGGTATCTGAGCACTAATCCGAACCATAACAAAGTTTTTCACTATAAAATTTAGAATAGGGATAGATATTTTTTGTAATTCTATGGAGCTTAAAACATAAGACTACAAAGAGAAATTACAAACAATTGAAAATGGTCTCTTTGAACTAAAAGAACAGATGCTACAATGATGATTTCTATTGAAGCACTTGCTGCTAACTTGATAGCACCATCATCATTAGAAACAACACTTCAAAGTCGAGGCAAAGTTAGAATGTCACTTTAAGATAAAGGCAATGTTGGAGTTCCTCACTTTTACTGTTCAATCAAATCTTGACAAAATAGATTTGGTTTGAGCCTTTTTTTGGTACATCTCTAAAAATATGTTTTATGGTTTATGCTAAACACATTAAGAAAAAAATTGCATGGCTTAAAGTTTGCTTCACAGTTTTTAGGGTGGTTGAATTTACTATTTAAAAACTACGAAGTTCCTACTTTAAGATGAACAAAATTCAAGAGACAATTACAAGCTTTATTTAATCCCACTGAACACTAAAACATGGATTTGGTGGCTGAGTTTAAAATAATAATAACCAAAATGGGAAAGAATACACAAGGAAATCTAGAAGGTAAGAAGCTGGCTTAGAAATTTTATTGAAAGAAAAAGTTACATTCATATGAAACATGTAATGGAATTTCATGAAAGCCTTAGCACAAAATCGAAGCCTTTTCAATGTTGATGTCCATGTAGCTAGTACAAAAACTATAAAACATAAAGAAAGAAATAGGTCTCTTTACAATATACAAAAATTCCAACTTACAAATGTGAGAAAGAGGATTGAAGGATCAACTACAAAGGAACAAGACATTAAACTATCATGATGTTATTGCAAAAAGTCTAAATATCTTCATAGACCAGACATTTGTTAATTAGTATTGCGTCTCATAAAAGAGTTCTTCCATAGGCCGCATTGAGGTTTATCTTTGAAGGAGACTTTATTTGAACCAAAAATATTTCTATGTCAATCAGGGAACAAGTTCAAGGATTATTAGAATTTATATTCAAAGAAGAGGTCGAGATGGGTAGAAAAAAATGTCCTTATTACAACTTCAAAAGAAGAAATTGGAAGAGTACAAAGGAAGATCTTATATTCACCATAATGTTTTAAGTATATAACAATAAAGAAGCCAAGGAAGAAATTTCTGCCTCAAGCTTCATGTAAAATCTACCCTCCATAATACTATTTTGGATCTAGATGATTAAAAAAAACTTACATATAAAGCACTACTTTAAAACTAGATCATGCCATTGCTAAAAATTCAAAACCATATTCTTTAAATTGATTTCAAAAGGATAATATTAACTAGGACACTAAGTAATATATTATTAGATTTCTTTCTCTCGAAATTTGATTGATGAGGTAGATGAGGAAATTTGCAAAGTCATGTCACTAGATATATATCATGTAATACTACATAGTTTATGTTTATATGGTCAAGATTATATCTTCTTTAGAAAAAAAAAAAACAAAACATTTGTGCTTGTGAGAAAAATGTATAAAGTGAGTCAAAGTACTATTCTTCTTTTAAAGAAGATGGAGAAATCCACAAAACTAGAATATTATTAGGAGGAGTCAAGAGCACTCGTCATGAAGAAAAGCACAAGAAGTCCATCCCAATTATTGGTTTGCATCAAATAAAATAGAATGAACCATCCTGGTCTACTCAAAAGTCATTGATTGTAATGAGGAAAAAGAGAAAGAATAGGTCCAAGAAATAGAAAAACATGAGATCTCATTTATAAGACCAAATGATTAAAATGAAAGCAACGATAGCAGATATGAGATAACTACCTATTATTTTGTTTATTTTTTTGTCTTTGTTTATATTTTAATATGAAATAAAAACATGTTGTGCATCCTAAATAAATATTATTTTTTTAATTAAAAGTGGTAACGGTGGACAGTGATGAAGGTGACTGATGGCTGGCAATGACAAGCAATGGTTGATGTGATTTTCATTAAAAAAACAAAACATCTAAATTTTATTTCTAGCATTTTAAAAATATCTTTTTATTTTAAAAGTCGATTAAAAAATATCTAAAAACACAAATCAAATATTTTTTAATAAAAAAAAAAATTTCCAACCAACCCCTAAAATTAACCATGGAAAGATAAATGCGCAAACATGAAGTGAGGGACTTAATTATAACTGCATTTTCCATAATCAAGGAGAAAAAGAAAGAGAAAAATAAAATGTAAGCAAAGCAAATAAAAAAACTACCCAATATTGGGTCAACCAATTTCACTTCTTATCTCAACTGTAAATCACTTTTTAAGAATGAAATCTATGAATAGTTGCTACTTTGAAGGGATAACTAACTATAATGTAAGTGAATAAACGAAATTTAAGAAAAGGATTACTAAATTTGTGCATTAAGCTCGATTGTAAATAAATATGGATTAGCTCCTACTTTTAAATAAACATAAGGTCCTCATAAGGTAAAAATTTAAGTTTAAATGCATCAAAATATTTTTCTTACTAATTTTCTTGCGCTTAGGTATAACAAGAATCAACTTCATAGGCTTACTTCCTCCAAAGAAAACTTAATTCATTTGACTCAATAATTTTATATACTTTCCATTAGTTGCTTGCAACACAATTTTCAATCACAACTAAGAAATTGAAATTGTATCAATACAGCATCATCATTGTGGTAATTAAAATAATGATGGATAATTTTGGGCCTCCAATAATGAAGGCCTCATATCTTGATGTGATAAAATAGATCACAATATAAGAATATCTTTAAGTGGCACTGATTCGAACAACAATTTCTTTATATGTTGTGGTGGACTAAGAGGGTTGTCTAAACCCAATGTGGCAAAAAGGTGTGAACCATTTCTAAGGAATGTAAGAATGCATGGCAACATTTAATGGAATGGTAGCTGTTATCTATTGCTTATGAGAAAGGAAAGTACAAATGACTACTCTACCAAAAACTAAAGAACAAAATTTTTAGATTGATACTCAACGGATGATGGCGATAGAATAATGGCAAGCATCTACACTAGATGTGTCAAAATAATATAGACATGCACTCCAAGCATCATCTAAGTGCATAAGGTTAGGCAACCATCGACGATGGACTAACAACAAGTGCCAGCATCAAATATAGAAGGCAAATATGGCTAGCAACTATTCATAAATCATACACAAAAATAATAATGCAATAAGGTGCAGCTAGTGATGGCTTCAAGCGTGGGGATGATGAAGAATGCTAGGGAAACAATAACAATGAACCTAATGATAGTGAAGGCATCAAGCTCAGATGTAATGGAAATAGCATTCTTAGAGGTGGAGAATGCATTTAATCCAAGCTATATATGGTTGTGGCAGGCCTAAAGGAGGAGACAGTAATCAGCCTCAAGGTAGCAATGGTAGCAAACCCAAGGGTGGAAACTATGGGAAACCTAAAGGTGATTGCAATGACAATCCCATGCGCAACAACAACAACAATAGGCCTAAAGGTGGCAGCAGCTAAAAAGAAGTGAAGTACAGAACCTAAAGGAAGAGGTTGCATCATGCCCAAACAATAATAGCAATCAATTTAAAGATGACAATTGTAACTACCTAGAATACGAGACCGATGACAAGTATTGTGGTATGCAAGAACAATGACATCCTACGAGTAACAACACATACAATTTCAAAAATGATTCGAATGTCTCAACGAAAAAAGGATCAACTACCAAACTTTCATGATCAAACTGCAAAAAAACTTCTTATAAGCATCACATGACTAGAAATTTCAATTAAATTGATAAAATCCAAGGGATGGGCCCTCAGTAATCTCCCTCTAATTGGAGAAAAAGACCAGATCATCAATCTGGAAAAACCTTAAGGAATCACAAGCCATTAACAACTATATTAACGAACTAAATAGCCTAATATAGCCTACTCCATACAATGAAAACAAAGCCTAGAGCAAAAAAACGCACAGCCACTGTGAACTTACCATAACTCCTTCAGCTGCATCCACAATTAGTACCGCGCCATCTGCAAGTCGTAGTGCCGCTGTCATCTCATCAGAGAAGTTAACATGACCTGGGGTGTCCATTATATTGCAGAGGTAGGACTTAGCATTGCTGTCTTCAAGCACGAGGGACATGGGCACAGCCTTGATGGATATCTGCCTTTCCTGCTCATCGATCCTGGTATCAGTGTACCTCATGTGCCGTTCGCTCTCCGTATCGAAGGTCGAAATACCATGGGTTTGTTCAACAAGCATGTCCATAAACAGAGTCTTCCCGTGTTGGAGGTGACCAACGAGCGCAACATTACGGACAAGGGCAGGGTTCGAAGCAAGACCGAGAAGGAACTCAGTAGAGACATAAGTAGAAGACTCCTTGGCGCTAACCTCGAACTTGATGGTACGAACAGGCTTGATTATAGGCTGCTCAAGGGGCTGCTCATCCTCATCCATGACGAGGGTTTCGACGCCGTCACCATAGACCTCCTCTGCTGTGGGATAGTACTTCTTGTCCTCGGCAAGGACGATTTGCGAAGCGGAAGGATCGGTGTCCATGTCGTCTAGTCCACCTCCGGTGGAGGTCATCCAACCATTTGCACCAGAGACGGGCGAGGCGCCGTCCTCATCGGAATGGAGAGATTCACCGCCAGGGGACTTATCGTCGGCATCGTTGGAGACTTCGTCACCGTCGGAGTCTCGATCCGAATCGATCTCGGGACCGATGTAGTTGCCGAACTCGTCGTACAGGTTGTCATCCATTGTAATAATGCTGGGGAAAGACTAGGTGGTGCTAGGGTTTTCACAGACGAAGAGGAGAAGCAGCAGCAAGAATTAAAGGGTTTTGCTGGTACAGTTAAGAAGCAACGCCTCAGAGAAGAAGTGCGCGGTGCGTCTATTGTACTGTTTTTAAAGAAGAAATCAAGAAATTATCTACTTATTGTGTCAAAATAAATAAAAGATTTTTTCAAATTAATTATTATTATTATATATATATATATATATTGATCAAATTTTACTTTTAAAATAAATAAATAAAGTTTATTAAAATAATGTTATACATTGTCCACATTTATACACAATTAAAATGCTGATCAATTATTGTAGAAAATTTCTTTTAAGGCTAAATTAGTTTTTTTTTAAAGTTTTTTTAAATAATAATCAACTAATATAAATTATTTATAATATGATAATATTTTTTTCTAAAATATATTAAGGCATATCTCTTAATTATTATTCAATTATGCATATATGATTAAAATATTTACTATCGATACCCTAAAATTCTAATAAGACGAATCTGCAGAAAGTCAATAATCAAGAGATCAATCGCTTATTATCAATCGACTCTTAAATTGTTTATAAATCGAGGCTCGACGTCAATCTAACAAGCCCAAGATATCATAATTCCAACATCATTTGAGCATTCAAATGCACGAAATACATCATATGATGGATCATTTTGGTCGTCGATGGGAGTAATGCGGGTTTTGCATGTATTTCTGAGACGCCACCTCCCATCTAAATTCTTCATTCCTCGCAAGGAGAGTGAAGGAGAGGCAAGAGAGAAGAGAGAGCTAAAGATCCTCTACGATCGTCGCTGACGATTCGACGGCCGCGCCCATCGGTTCGTTACATTGTTGTACCATCATCATCGACCACTATCGCTGACATCATCCCTCGAACATCATCGCCAATATCATGCATTAAGAATTGTTGTCCTTTTCATATACACTCTCGTAATCCCAATATCGGAAGATCTTGTACTCAAACATATACATATTGCTTTTACTGCCCCGTTTTTTCCTCTGGGGAACGTAAAATTGAGTTTTATTATTCTTTTAAATCGCCAGGATTTGATTTCAACGTTTAAAATAAAACTTTACTCTACCAAGAATGCTTTTTTAAAACAACTATTGGCTTCAAAAATGCATAGGCTTTATATACATTATTCTTTAAAAATTCATAAAAAATTGTGGTTGAATTTACATCATTAAAGAGTTATGTGGGTCAATATATATATATATATATATATATATATATATATATATATATATATATATAGTTATATAGTTATATAAACTAACTTATTTAGAATCAATTTTATTACATTTTTATTTTCATTTTTATACTATTTTTAAAATATTTATCTATTTAATTTATTTTTTAGTATTATTACTTTTATTTTAAAATAAGTCATTATTTTTCAAGATATTCAAAAATAATTTTAAAATATTTCAAATATTTTTAAAAACAATCATAATCACCTAACTCGTTTTATTTAAAATCAATATATAAATAAAATAAAAATAAATAATAAAAAACAAAAATGATCTAAATTTTTAGACAATTGAACATGTTCCCCCTTAGGGTTGTAAATGACATTTTCAAGAGACAAAAATAGTGAAAATATCATTCTTAAAAATTTCAATCTTAATCAATCAAAATTTATATTATAATTACCTCAAAATAAATATAGTGATTATACAATTCTTCTAGATCAAATTTAAAACATATATAACCCAAATTTCTCCATAATCCAACAATAATCAAGCTTATGGCAATCCACTATAGCCCATTGTTCATCAGTTCAACAAATACTTTCAGCTAATTCTTAAAATTAATCAAAATCATTCTGGATATATATATATATATATATATATATATATATATAGAGAGAGAGAGAGAGAGAGAGAGAGAGAGAGAGAGAGAGAGAGAGAAGCTACCATAAAAAGCAAAATTTTGGTTGATAATTTTCTTATAGCTAACACATTCTAACAGATCGATCGAAAAAATATTTTTCACACAAAAGTTACTAAAAAATAGTAAAAAAATTTATAGCCAAATAAAAAATATGATAGCGATCTGACCAAGTAGCAAAAATTAGTCCAAACTTTAGTGCAATATTTTAAGCTCTCATATGGGAAATTGAGAATAAAAATATGATAATAAGAACAATACCTACAACAATCACAATAGCAACAACAAGTTTTTATCCCATTACATGGGGACGACAATATAAATCCTTCTTCTTCATTATGTCTTATTAAATGTCAAATTCTCATTTAATTCTATAAAATAAAATCATTTTTTCGCTTTCTAACCGAGTTTTCTTAGCCTACAATTATCTCTCTCTTAACATAGATCGAATCTAATATTCTCTAATTGAGAGTCTAATCATCTAAGATAACTCTCTCAAATCTCATCTACCGCAAGGAGGTACTCAAACGATCTCAAAAATGCCATTATGAATAAATTGTTCCATGAATGTAAGATGAACAAAATGGAATATTTTATGCTCTCATGAGGGATATTGAGATTCAAGCTTCTTAAGCATGTAGTTGGTGACACCCCAATCGAACCCGCATATTGGACCACCTCACCCTAGCCGATTCTCGACGACTGTTTCTTACTTCTCACCACGCTTTGAGGCTGAGGAAGAGACGTCCATTGAAAGCTTGAACATACATACCATGTGTATGTTTTGGCCATCATTCTCGTGATCATTTTCCTCTTCCTCCTCAAACACTGTTTTTCTCTCTCGTTTCCACACCCTTTTGAATCAAAGCATGTTAAAAAATCACATAACGGCATTATGATTCCAAAAAAGCTGGAATATATATGATTGCCATAGAAAATGTCGAGGAAAATAAATCATAATGAACAATGTATGCATACACATAAAATTATAAATTGTCTAATCTATGGTAATTGCCCTCCGAATTTTATAATTTTTCTTATAAGAGATAGGCAAATTAGTCATTTGTCTCTCTAAAAATTATTTATGCCCTCTATTTTTGCTCTAACACGAAATTTACTCCTCCTAAGAAGAAACTTTCGCCCTAGCATTTCATGTTTGTATTATTATTATTATTTTTTTTTTACTCTCTGAATTATCAGTCCAAATACTTTGGAGTTGGCATTATGCATTTGACCTCAATCCTTTCACTGTAATTTTTGACTCAAATCATATGCATGGAACATACAATATAGAGGTTCAGAGGATTCATGGCACCATAAGCCACCACCATTTGGAAGCCTGCACAAATCAGTTCTGTTTGGATCTTTTAGGCCATACCTTTTGAGAAATCATTTTAGGCCATACCTTTTGAGACATCATTTTAGGTTCAAATAGATTTATGCATTGAAACAATCACACTATGTGCAAGCATAAAAAAAAAATGGAGAAAAGAATAGACTAAACAGTTTAATAAGAAGGATAGCACTCACTTGTTTTATCCTTCTTGGACCCCATGTCGATGAAAGCCATCGCGAACGAGTGAATGATTCAGCATACATGCTATCATTTAGCAGCCCCCTATCATGATAAATATGTTTGATACATAGTGCAGTAATACAAAAATATGAGAAACTAAATGGGCAAGACAATTTAAGATCTTATTTCAGTATGATTTACAAATGAAAATATTGAAAAGAAAAGGTAAAATGAAAATGTTGTGCATATATATTATAACATGATGATTTGTGATAATTTGATTATTTTCCTGAATACAAATATGCAGAAACAATGAACATTTCAGGTATTTTATTGGGACTTCCTCACCCAATACTCTAAGAAAAGCACAAAGGCAATCTTAAAGTTCACACGCATTGCAGAAAAGTCACATTCTTGCATGGTAAAAACAAACAAATGAATAAATATACAAATAAATTGTACCAATGTATAACTCCTGAAAATTAATATTGTTAAAAGAAAGTGCTTTAAAGGCATAACTACAATAGGGAGACAGCAGAACCCTATGCTAGAAAATATAGCCCACAACAAAACCTCAAGAGAAGAAGGCATGCTTGCACTGGCATCAAAATGAAACAAGATCACAATCTTCCTGAAAATTAAAAAAAACACGTTTATAAGGTCAATGATTCTGTTGGAATCTTAAAGGAAATGAAAGTATTTCTGAAAGAAGTGCTTGAATCAACTATTCAACTCTGCCTTTATTAATCTCTATGCATGTTATCCTATAATCAAGGTCTAGGGGGAGTTTAACGTACTATTGCAAGAGAAAAAGTTTCACTTAAAGCCAAAGGTGCTAAGGATTGTTTGGTTTCAGATTTAGAATGCAAAGAACAGTGATTTTAACTTTTGGTGTTTAGTTTGAAATAAAGTAATTTCCAATGAAATGTAATATATTCCAAATACATTACAAAGGTCATTTTGATGATTACTATTAATTCCAAATACACCCCACGTATTAATGCCGGCCGTCGCCGTCACACACTGCCGGCCACGACGCCAGAAGTAGCCATCACAGCCGCAAAACCTTCAAAATTTTTTACATTACATTTTTTCAACCAAAAAAGAAAGTCATGAATTTGTAAACTCTTAACAAAAACAATGTAAGTAATCCTTTACACCGATTCCTTTTCACTAACTAAACAACTAAGTCTATATAAATCTAAACTTCAAGGTCTAGCGGGAGTTTGACCTTATTTTCTTAGTATTAAATGAGAATTTGACACTTATTATGGCACAATGAAGATAAGAATTAATGTAGCCGGCCCCACAAAGTGAGATAAAGGCTTCTTATTATTGTTGTTGTGTATTAAGTAAAAAAATTAAACATCACTATCACATCAATGATTATCACAAGTATATAACTAGAACACCTAATATAAAAGAAATTGTCATCTCCATTCTACTCAATTTAAGAATAAAGACATCATTATCCTTTAAAAATGAAAGAATGGAAGTTGGATGCTTCATTAGGGGTCAGATGGTTCAAGAAGTCAAAGAAACATTCACTATAATAAAATTAATTATTTAGGCGCATACCTAGACTTGAAATCAGTGACAACACATTCTACAATGCCAGAAGAATACTTCTTTCCTCGCAGTTTCTTTCGCAGCTCAATTGCAGTCATTGCTCTGCAAAGATATTAAACTTTTCAATGAAATGTAACCATTGTCCAATAGGTATAGCCTAAAATGATTTCTCAAAAGGTATAGAGCAATTCACATTACTTACCAATCATATTTGAATTTGCAATACTCATGCTATGGAGAACCTCATAGTAGTTGTAGATTAAAAATATTTCTAAAAGCACAATGGGGTTCAAACCAGAAATGAAACTAGCAAAGGTAATCTAACCTTCCTGCAAGTAGACCCACTGCCACCTGTTCAATTTCTTCTCTTGTTGTCCTGAATCCATCCCCATCAGCCTTTGAGATTGTGTTCAGTTCATCCATGTTCTCATAATTAGTATCAAAAAGCCCTCGTACTGGCTCATCTAATCCTTCAATTCCTGAACATCCTCCAATCTGCTCAGAAATATTGTTTGGGCTCACTGCATGAAGGTCATATATGTCTATAATTTACCTTAATTCAAGTTTACTCTATAAGGTATAGACTAGCGATAGAAAAGTTGAACATTATAATCAAGAAGGGTGAACAGCCTCTTATTAAATGAATTAATAAATGAACTCTATAAGTTATCATTATTCAAATTTGACACTAAATTATTCTAGGCTTGCATGAAGGAAGCCAATAGAAGACATCCATTAATTAGCAAATCCAAATTCAGGCTGCATAGGTGGTTTCTCCATCAGGAGCAGATTAGAAAGTTAAGAACCTCAATGAAATCAACTGGATAATAGATACGTGGCAGCACTCCCAAAAAATTTAGCTGCTTTGTTAGGAATAAGCTGCTCATATAAGGTTTTTATTCGGCTTTAGAGTTAAACTAAGGCCACAGAAAGGTAAAATTGGTTAATGAAAACCAATGCTTCTATTGGCCTACCATTGGACTCAAGTCTTCTTCATTTAAGATGTGGGTATGGATATAACACCTTCACAACGACCAAGCTAGAGGGTAGAAAAAAATTTGTTTCTGTTCAAGAGTCATTGCTTTTTAAGGATATACCTTAATAATAACACTATTACAAAGTGCCAATATAAAGGAAGATTCTCCAGCATTATTGGAGAGTTAAAAGGTGTTAGGGCAGGCAGAGCATGAGCTCAACTATTGATCTAATATTTAAGACCTAAAATTCTTGCATTAGAAGTATTGGGCACAACAATAGAGATATTCATAGGAAGGAAGCGATCAAACATCCTATCTCCATACCTGTGGCTCAAAAGTAGTAAAATGAAGTTTCAACTTTCTCCTTGCGATAGGCCAAGAGATCATCAATGAACCTTCTCATTACCAAAAATATAAATTTTGCTGAGTAACTTATATTTCATTGCAAACTGGTCTCAAGACAATATTATTGCAGCAAACTTACATTTCATCATGAATTATTTTTTTGTGGTAGCTTTATGAATCTTGGCAGAAAAATATTTTGTCTATAAAAAAAAATCTTATAGTAAGCATTTTACTCAAACTATTTTAGGATTGATTAGCTTAAAAGTTAATGTTAACAAAAGACAAGATAATAGCATAGCATTAGCAGACTTTCGATGACCAGCAAGCTTTTGCTCTGGTAGTATGCTCGTTAATTCCTAGAGTATAAGTCATGGATTTGAGCTCTAGCTAAGAGGTGTGCTCTTTTAAACTATACATATGGTGGGTGGTATCTATTGTGACTCCTTACATGGAGTTTAAAAGTTTGTACTCCATGCCTAACTTATTAGTAATAAAGATGTGGATAGAATTCTATCTTTTTAAAAATATCTATTCAAGATTAACATTTACTTGCATGAATCTATGGTACAATCTCAATGTAAAATTTGTCAAAATCTCATGGATATATGATATCTAAATCCTTGATAAGATGCTAAATCCTTTTGTACAAGATGATCAAGGAAAACAAGTACTGAAGCCTCCCATGTATAAGAGACAAAATACACGGGCAAATATAAAACAATTAATAAAGAAATATATCAAAAAAAATGTTTTTTTGCATGATAAAATTTTGTAGGTTTGACACATAATTTGTTTAAGTCAAACTTTAATAAAGTGTACAAAATTTTACACAAAAATAGGAAGAACTAGCACAACAAATAGCTGTCTTCACATATGTTGACCTTCATATGTTATAAGACAAATCAAATGAGACTTCAGAGTGACAAAACTAAGGCTCAAAATGACCTAAGGCCAAAAAAATGGCCAAAAAGATCTCGATAACGACTTCGCCATCATTCAAAAGCAAATTGATCAAAATATAAATATTGCATAATCTAAAAGATCACCAATAATCAAGCTATTAATGTGTTGACGCATATAACAAATAAAGTCAATGATAAGAACGACCTCCGTTCTAAATTGATCGCATTCAAACATCAAAACTATTAAATGAGACCCACGCCAATTCAGAAGATTAAATGTCAAATGATTTAAAATCGAACGAATGCGGCGTCGCCACAAATTAACTCAAATGACCTCAGATAGATGAAGACTTTGTCATGCTGTTGAACATCAAATGGGATATAAATATCTGACAACAATGAAGGAGAAAGCTAAATATCAACGCTTATAAGTCAGATGTATTCGTTTTAAAATTGACATGTCGATAAACTCAAATTATCACATAAAGATTGTGCAATTAATTCATGCAATTCAGCGACAAAAGAGTATTTGAATTAACTAATTGACAATTATAACCAAAAGGTAAGATGACAAGGTTAAGTCAATATTCAAATTAAATCAACATATATATCAATTATATGATGATATCATCGTAAAATTCATTCTTAAGATTAATTAAACCGTCAAAAAAAAATTTGCAATGGCTCTTAATTTCTCTCCTCATAAAGATGACGGCTAAGTCGATTTGATCTCATCCAAAAGTTTCCAAGGTAGTCCTCTTCATTTGTTTATTCTTCTTCAATGCTGAAGTAAACGACTCGATCAAGCCAAGCTTCTTCGTTTCCCAAATCTAAGTAAGATTTCTTCCTTTCTCCAAAAAAAAAAAAAAAAATGGTTTTCTTTCCTTATGCTCATCTTATTTGATAGATCAAGGAGTTCGTTTGGGATCTAAAATGACAAACTAGGTTTTTTGGATGCAAAAGGAATATTGGTTCAATTTAACTTCTTTTTTTGTTACAATGAGATTGGTGGGTTATGATAGATCCTGTTAGATGCAAACAGAGTAAAATAATATGATCCCAAATCTAAAAGTACAATTAGATATACAACAAAATTACAATGATAACAAACTCAAGACATATGGAAGACCAAATGATTAAAATCAATATAATGAATGAATGAGAGAAAGAAGATAATCGACAAATAAAGAATAGAAATAAGCTACAAAGATTACAAAATTAGAACAAGACCATAATAATAGATTAGGAGGATCCATGTGATAAATACAGTGAAAACCAAAGATGAGAAATGTAAGTATAACAAGAGTGAGTAAATCAACTTAAAGAATCTGATCAAACACAAACATGAGATTAAAAGATACTATTTATGAGCCTTGAAAATAAAATAAAATAATGAATTAATTGCCAAAGGATAAGCAAAAGCAAGAAACCAAGAAGTATAACAAGATTGCACGCACTCAACCTAACATTTAAGCAAAAAACTCAAATGATCAAATAAATCAAAGCATATATTTCAGATCAGGATAAAAAGAAGAAAACTATAAATAAAAGAAATTAACAGAGGTCAAGCTTTTATAAAAAACTTATCTTCTGTTCTTCTTTTTCCTTCTTCCTTCCTTTCCCAAGTCTTCGGTTTTCCTCACGGAATTAGCTCACCATCTGAGAATAGTTTCTCCTGATCCCCCTCTTTTGAGTGACGACTGAATAGAAAGAACAAAGTAATTTTCATCCAAAGAAGCGGTAAAACCACTATCAAGCATAAATCAGAGCAAAGAAACCGACGTAATCCACTAACTATAAGAAAGAATTGATCAAAGATCAACCAAGTGATAAGAAACCAACTCAATCTGCAAAAATGAGAAACATAATGGATTAGATCCAAAGAGAACAAGGCAATCCAATCTTAACTCAGGGTTCACACTGAGTCAACTCAGAAGCTCAAATAAGAAAGAACTGCACCCACATTTCCAACAACCAAACTAATTAAAGTTATATCATTGTGCCTTGTTGACTACATCATCAATCGTAAAATATGGCTGACAATATACAAGAAAAATACTGAAGAATCAGGAAGACTAAATAAACGATGAACAAATGTCCTCCATTAAGATAATGAAGTTTGAAGATTGTATATAGGAGAAATTAGATAAATCTTCGCAAGATCAAGAATAAGTGTGTATGTAACTCATACCCAATGAATTTAATTATTCACTGACTCAAATACAAAATGCTAGAAAGTTTGACATGTTATTTAATGGTGAAAACCCAAAGGGTTGGTTGTTTAAGAGATCAATTTTTCCAATATTGTAATGCTCAAGATCAGTTCATATTTTAGTTTATATGGATAAGACTTTGATACCAATGGATGCATATGAAAAAAAATGCATTCATGGCACCAAAAGGATCAAGTCATTAATTCCATTTTGTAGATTTAAAGGGTGAATTAACCAAACTTCAAGAAATCCACAAGAGAATTTTACAATGAATTTGAAGAATTAAGAAATCGATTTGTGAATTTATTTCTTACAAAAGCTGTTTTGGGCATGATATTAAAAAAAGTCACTATAGAAATTCATTACAACAAGTTTTTTAGCCAAATTAAGGAAGAGACATGAAGGAGGTTTAAAAAAGAATAAATTTAATTCTTATAATGAAACAACAACCACCACTATTTCCTTCATGTCAAATAATAGAACATTCAAGAACAAACCACATTCCAATTCAAACCTTAACAGAAAATGAAAGATGAGCTTATGAATAAAAATATATCATAGACATATATGAAGCCAAATTATTTGCTTCATGATGATTAATGAGACCAAGAGTATCAACTACAGAAGATACTCAACCAAATACAAATACAAGAAGATTAAACATTTTAAACTATCACCATTCAATTGTGTAAGTAATGTAGATTGTATAATTATAAACATTCCCAATAGTTATAAACTAAATAGTATACAATGATATAAAATTACATAATAAGATAAATAGACAAGTAAAAGACAACAACTTTAAAATCTCAAATAGATGGACAAAAAAAATAAAAATATATATATAATACGAATCACATACAAATGAATCATCTTGTAGAGATAAATCCATACATACAAGAAAAACAACATGAAAAAATGGCGATAAACATAGACAATCCAAGACTTAAACAATACATGATTACACTAAATTGAATTATCAATTCGAGATGGGCGCTTTTAGTCAAGCTGTTACGCTTTTCGATCACGTCGAATGCTGGAGATCAACAAATTAAAGAAACCTTAAAACAATGGGATAAGCACGTGATGCTTCTTGGATGTCATAAAGAAATACAAAAAATATCTGAAGTTGATTGAGGACAAGGTCGGTGTGAGGAGTAATGATATGATCCCAAATCCTCTACTAAATTAACACATACAACAAAATTACAATAATGACTCTCGCTAATAAGGAATACCAAATGATTCGAAAATCAATATATATGCCACTATGATGACTACGAGAGAAAAGAAGATAATCGATAAAATAAATAATAAAAAAGCTACAAGATTACAAAATTACGAGGAACAAGACCATAATAATAGATTAACACGATCCATGTGACAAAATACATAAATGAAACCAAAGATGAGTAAATAAGATAACAAGAGTGAAGCCAAATCAACTTCGAAATATCGCATCAAACACCTAAAAACGGAGACGAACAAATACTATTTACGAGTCGCCTTGAAAATAAAATAAACCATAATGAATTAATCAAAAGGGAAGAAAAAGCAAGAAACCAAGAAGTATAACAACAATTGCGTTGCATCTCAACCTCCAAAACTAAGCAAAAAAACTCATAGCAGTAATGTAAATCAAGATAAATAGGTCAGATCAGGATAAAGGAAGAAAAGAAAACTATAAATAAGAAGTTCTAACAGAGTAATCAGCTTTATAAAAAACTTATCTTCCTCAAGTTCTTCTTCTTCTCTTCTTCTTTTTCCCCAAGTCTTCTCTGCCTCAGAAGCTCTTACCATCTGAGAACCGTTTCTCCTGATCCCACCTCTTCTCTCTGAGTGCTTCGACTAACAAATAAACAAAACAAGTAAGGTTTAAAGTCGCCTCCTAAGTTTCATCCCACGCGAGAAATGCAAACCACTATCTTCTATCCATGAATCAAGTCAAAACCAAAGACGTAATCCACTCCTATAATCAAGAACCGCATCGATCAAATCGGGCGATAAGAAACCAACTCAATCCAAGCCAAGAAACAAGAGAAACTGTGATTGGGATCCAACAAATGGGTGAATCCAGGCTAAAGCACCGTAAACCATCCCAATTATCTTTTTTTAGACCACTTGAGTCAATTCACGAACCCTCTGTGTTATGAATAGATCCATTCAACAACCAAACCAATTGTAAAAGGATCATACTCACTGGTTTGATGGATGATGGGCCAATGCCAAGGGAAATGAATGGATACCACTATTCGATCTTTTCGCGATCTGCCTCGCTCCTTGCTCACCGGGTGCAAATTTCATCGAGCACCGTGTTTCTAAGATGGATACACTCGCCGCATCATTATGTATGCGTTGAGGTTGCAGATATTAAGAATGTGGTAACGTTATTCGATGTTTGCTTCAGATTCTGCCGGGAAGACATCCGCCTTCTCCATGTCAAATGGGTCAACCATGCCGGAAGACATCCTTCTTCTGAACCCATCCACTTTCATTTCAAGAACCGAGAAGAGCACCGAAAAGGTGGTTCTTCTTCCATTCCGATTTTCAGATTGATTCTTTCCATTTTCAACGGAAGAACACCGAGGTGTTCTTCTTCGATTTTCACGCTTCAGATACCTTCTCAAATTTGTTGTCAGCCTGCAGAGAAGCAACATCGTTAAGAGGTTCTTCTCTTGGTTTTCGGCATACCCAACCTTGTTCTCTTACCAAGCATTACAGCGCGCCGAAAAATGAGTCAAAATATGAGACCGTGAATGTGGATATATATTGCTTTTCTGTGTTTTAATCGCGCGGTTTTAAGAGCGCGACGAGATGCCGACACGTCAAGAGATACCGCTCGACGCTATCAGAGCAACATCCGTTAGATATCGCCTCTGACAAAATGTTGCCGAATTTTGTCTAATTTCTAAACTTAGAAAAAGGAGGATGAATATATATCAGATTTGTCTTCTTCGGTTTGAAAGTCTCGCATGCTTAAGAGGCGCGACGATGAAAAACCCGGTGTCGCGAAGACACCGCCAAGCCAAGAGCAGGTAAGTCAACATCCGTGACGTCGCCCCCTGACGAACAAAATTTTGTCTAATTTCTGACTTAGAAAAAAAAAGATGAGGATGAATATATATTGCATTTGTCTTTGTTTCGGCATCGTCGCTCAAGAGCGTGAAGATGAAAACCCGATGTGTGCATAATCGCTTCGCCACGCCAAGATGATGCAGAAGCCAAAACATCCCAGATGCTACACGGATAACACCCAGAGGTCATAAATTTAGACTAAAATTCAGGACTTAAATAAATTCAAATGAAAATTACCTAAATTTAAGTTAAACAAAAGAATATATGATAAATATGAAGATAAATGTTAAATCAAAGAGAAATAGGGGGAGAGCGCTTAAAGAAAATTTTGAAAATAATAGAACACTCATTTAAAATATAAGTAAAATTTGGGGAGGCTAATATTAAACTCACAAACTCTAATAACAATTCTCTATGGCTTAAATTGAAGTAATGAGTGAGTTCTCTTTTCTTGTAAATTTCTCAAAATTAAACCAACTTTAATTGAAATTTGGGAAGACTAATACCAAACTCATAACAAACTTGCAATAAACTTAAAATCTAACGATAAATCAAAATTGAATTTAATAACTCTTGTACGAATATGGAGGTGATTACTATGCTAACTAATAAGCATGAGTAAGACTAAAGCAATAAACACTGAAATCGGCATAACTTATCAAAAGTAATGTAAATTGAGCATAATTAAGTTGAGAAAATTACAAAAAAAATCAATAAGTAAACTAAGTGCAAGTAATGTTTTAAACTACAATCTAAATCAAAATATCTTCTTCATCACCATATCTACAATGTAAGCAGGTGCAGACTAAATCCAATTCTATAAAATCATAGATTTCCAATCAAAAATTAAGAATTTATTCTAAATTATGATTTTCAAAATCAACTAAATCACTAATTAAGTGAAATTAACTAAGTTATAAACAACACGTGTTCTACACGTAGATGCAGAATTTTAATATCAAAAAAGCTACAATAAATTGAAATCAAATGAAACTACAAAATCAATCTCTTAATTCAAACACAAAATTACCTAAAATTACTATACACAAGATGCGACACTACAATGCTTAAATTCGGTGAGGCCGCTACGGGTTGTTTTAGTGATTGTGTTGCAAAACCTAAAACCTATAATAAGAGTTTCAAGAAATCTCAGAAATTGATTCTGGGGACATCTAATCTCATATTCAATAATAGATCTAAAGTCTTAAACATATCATAATTAATCAATTTTAAGTAATCTAAAACTATTTAAATGTAATTCTATCATTAAAAACATAAAATCAAATTCAATCCATCCACCTTCCAACTATTTATTTGGGACAAAAATTAGAAAATGAGCTAACAAAATCGGCACATGTTTCACTCTCAATCTCATCTAGTAGCGTGGGGATCCTCGACTGGCTGCCAAGAGCTCCACAGATGAAGAAGCGATGAGTCCTCCGACGTGATTTGGCCACCTCATTATATTACGATCACGACCGCAGTGATGCTTCCAATGTCTCGCCTTTCAGTGGAATCATGGATATACTTATAGGACAAATTCTCCTCGTAGACTTAAATCCTTCTTGTGACAAACATCACCCATTCTAGCGATTTCTGGACGACGTAACTTATGTAATAAGGATCATTCGTCGCCGACTACCTCCTCCGACTAAGTAGAATGCTACCACGACTGGATGACTAAGCATGGGATCTAGACGCACGCCATCATTCTCCCAACCCTCCGGTTGTAAATGATAAATTTCATAAATCTTAAATTCTAAAACTCTACACGTTGCTTTATACGCATTACATCTAACGACTAAATTTTAATCGAAAGTTCTCTCTCACTTATTGAGAGAGGTAATTAACTATAGGGGCTTGCACCATTGGAAACCTGGAACCAGATTTAAAGTCCTCACCAAATGAGGACGAAATCTCTAGGTAGTGTCTTATCTACTATTCTATCTGTCTTCTGAAAATTACACCGACACTTAAAACACTCTTTTCATCGAAGAGGTCGGCGGCAAATTTTCGGAGTCCACAACATAATTTTGCAAAAAATAAAAAAATGCAAACTCACTAAAATTTACTATTTATTTAGTAACACTGAAAGAAACAGCTACCTTCTTAACTTAGCTGGTGATTTAACCTAATATTCAGTGTTTTTATAAAGCTGAAAATTTAAAATCAGCAAATATAGCTCACAAAGAATTTCCAACTCTACTAGCAATTATATGAAGCTAATGTTTTCTGATTTACTTTCCAAAATTCTGATCATAGATCAAATGGAAAACTATGTAGCTTTAAAGTCATATCATGAACCAATCACTACGGCTTACAGAAATAGTAAAAGTCCACAAAAAATTATTACAGGAACTCACATATTTCATCATCAAAACGACTATTCTGAAGCCGCTGACCATCTAAATTCGCGAATCCAGAAGCAGGGTTTCCGGTGATAGGCGCTCCTTTCTTAGCAGAACCCTGCAAAGATTTGCAGTTCTGAACTTTTCGGATTTGGGCAAAGCGTCCTGGAATATACCTGACAGGACCTGAAGAACTATAGCTCTTCCTTGCCCTAGAGTTTCAAGCATGAACAGAAAATTTAACAGAAAGAAATCAGCAGAAAACTTCTCCATTTGTTCAGAGAAAGTAGGTAAAAAAAATAGAAGACTAACAGCATGGGAGAACTGGAAATACAGATCACTTACAGCATTGAGACCGGAAAGAGATGGGATTCAATACCCTGATAAATGTGAAGAATTCTATTTGTGGCAAAATTCGCCATTTGCAAACTCGAAAACGCGATTAATTTTCCCTTCAAGAAATTGCACCGATGGATATATATTTTATAAACCCTTGCCAGTATGTTTAGAACTGAGTAGGATTCAAGCAGAACTGAAGCTAAACCCAGCTGAACGGTCTTAATAAATTAAATCCACCATCATTTCTAATCTCATTTTCTGGGCTATTTCATATTTGGTAGCAGTCTTTGATTGAGTAAGATTAAACCAAGATTTAATCTAAATTCTGCCAAATAGCAAAAATGACAACATTTAATCATGCAGAATCGTAAAACCCTTGTCACCTCCATTTTTCCTTGAATCCCGGATTTAATGAATCCCATTGGCAGGCGGCTTTACGGGATTTATACAAACTGAGGCGCACGAAGGGGAGGTTGAACAAAGACGAGGCTTACCTTTGCGATGTCTCGCTTCTCTTCCCCCATGAATGGTTTGAGTATGAGTTGAACGGAAGGGGGGGGAGAAAGACGAGGATATTGGACCAAAATCCCGTTGGTGCCTTCGCTAGCGAGCTCCTGTCAAAACAATTCCGCGCTTCGGGTAGAAGAAGACAGAAGGGGCAGGGGATGGATTAATTAAAAAATGGAGCTTTTTTACCTTCACTATCATCTTATTCTTATATATTTACAAATTAATCACTCTTTAAATTATAAATTGACATTCAAATATTGAAATTCATAACTAAAGCCCAACCCATATTTTTCATTTTTATAAAATTCATAACGATTTGATCGTGACATGCGCAAATACATGCATAAAATCTAGCTAACTAGGTTGAAATTATAAAAATTTTAAAACATTCTTTAGACTAATATGCTTATGTCACGATGAGTGACTATTTAATAAAGTTAAGTGAGAGTATGGCATAGAAAGAACACATGTTTCAAACTTGGATAGAACACATTATTGAAATTCATCCATAATTTTCTAGTTATCCTCCACAGTTATAGAGTTTAGAGCCTAAATATAATCACTTTAAGATGTTGTCATTTGTTTATTTAGTGCAATTGGGGAAGTTATTATTTAATTATGTGTGTCATTACTGAATGATTAGTTTCGATCTTTCTTTGTACTAGAAATATTAATCGCATTGTCTTATATTTAGTTTTTGAAGAAGTTGACATGCCAACATCTTGTTAATGTTTTAATAACTTGATATACTTATTTTATGTATTTACCACACAATGACAAGAATGCCTAGTTAGTTAAGAGGCATGATACATATTATTATATGTAATATAATCTACAATTTTGTTGAGCTAAAAGTTGCAATTAATGAGTTGATGATACATGCTTACAATTACTTTACGCTACATTTAAAACTCTATTTATATATGTATTTTAAGTGAAAATCGAGTCAAACTTGAGTCAATTTCGAATTTGTGGGTAAAAATCGGGTCAATTACGAATCAAAATCACGGGGCTGATAATAGGAATCCCAAAATCACGGGGCTTAGCCCAGTAAAAAGTTTACATTATATATTTGTTTTGGAGTAATAGATCTTCCAGATAGCGGGATTACAGGATTGTATATGAGAAGGGCTGACAATAGGAATCCCAAAATCGACAACTATATAGTTACGCTCTCAGAATAGCTGGTAGCGAGATGATGGTGAATGCGGAAACAAAATGACCGATGATGAAGGTCGCCATGATGGTGACCGACGAGATTGACGACGAAGAATCGGCGGCCGACGCGGCGGCGGTGGTGGTTGACAACCGGTCAGTGGTGGCGATTGTGCTTGGAGGATTTTCAAGCTTTAGAGTTCTCTCTCTCTCTATTGGCCTCCATATGAAAGAATGAGGCTATTTATAGATGGAGGACGCCTCTGTAAATACATGCAAAATTCGAATAACTCCTCTCCATCGAACGGCTCAAAATGATTTCTTTGATCATATAATGCATTTTGTGTAGTTGAATGCTCAAACGAAGTTGGAATTATGAGATCTTGGGCTTGTTAGATTCGGCTTGTCAAGACGCTCGATTTGACTATAAACACTCCATGTTTAAGAGCTATTTATGGATTTAACTGATATTCCAAAGTTTCCAATGATATTTTAAGTGTTTGATCTCGACCAGTTTCAACTTAGGATCAACTTACTTTTGACATCAATATATTTCAATTGAGTGATATTTTAGCCATATCGTTGTCCTCTATTTTTGGATGACATTGTCTCGATCATCCAAAATATATATATGCAAATACTTGAAAATAATAAATTCTTCGAAATTGTGAGTCCATTAACCATACATTTTGAGAAGATCTTCATGGAACACAAGATTATGATCACGCGGATGGGATGTGGATACCGCGGGATTTCGGTTATGGACCCATCCGCACATACACGGGCGAGTGTCGATACATTACGCGGCTACCGCTGGATGCGGCCGCTGGTTCGGTTGATGGTCGCAACGGGCAAGCCTATGTGGGGCGGGTCGACGGTCGCTAGCGGTGGGCATGCAGTGGTCACATCGACAATGGGTCGGTATTGACGGATCGCGATGAAGCGGCGGCGCGGGTCGTCGAAGCACCCAGGGCCGAATGCGAAGGAACTGGCACGCTACAGGCGTGCTGGCTGAGCATGCACGGGCTAAAACGCCTGCTTTTGTCTGCTTCCGCCTGCTTTTAAGCTTTTGAACGATTTTGGGCGATTTTAGGAATTTTTGACCTTTTTGCCCCTATAAGGGGTCTATAAAAATCCCCTAGGGCCGAGGGAGAAGGCACACTCTTCATATGCTTGAGTGTCTCTCTTCTTCTTAAGAGGAGGTCGTCGAGGCTTATCAAGACCGTAGCTCATACCTACAGGTTCATTTTCCCTCAAAGAGGCGCGCCAACCGCCTTGTCGACCATTGTGGTTGAGGCTATCAAGGTCCGTAGTTCATACCTTCGTCTGATTTTTCCTCAAAGAGGCGTTAACCGCCTTTGTCGATTGACCGGATTTGAGGCTATCAAGCGCCCGTAGTCATACAACAGACTCCGCTCTTCCTCAAAGAGGCGCCACCGCTCTTGTCGGACCGACCGGTTCTGAGGCGATCAAGACCCGTAGCTCATACGGCTGAGGCTCCGCTTTCTCGAGGAAGGCACTTGTCGAACCGATCGGGTTTGGATCAAGGCCGTAGTTCATCTGGCGAGCTCGGTTCTCCCTCGAATGAGGCGTCAACTACCATTGTCGGATCGACCGGGTTTGGAGGCGATCAAGGCCCATAGTTCATACATCGAGGCTCTGTTTTCCCTCGGAGTTAGTCGGATCGGGGTTTAAGTGATCGGCGATGCCGGCAGTGAAAGAAGCGGTGTCAGCTTTCGTCAGTGGGGATGACCAGCGATGATGGTGTGGCCCAGATGGCGGCGATGATGGTGGTGACCAATGAGATTCCGGCGATGGTCAGCAGCACCGGCAGCAGTGGTTGGTGCCGATGGGGTGGTCAGCGGCAGCAATGCGATAGTCAGCAGTGGCAGCGTCAGTATAGCGAGATAACCGGCAACAATGGTGATGCGAGCGATTATCAGCAATGGTCAGCGTCGATGACCGATAGTGGGTGCCGAAAAAAGTGGGAGCCGAGAGTGGTAAGCAACCAATATCAACGATATAAATGATCTGGATAATGGCGATGATGGTGTCAGCGAGATGGCCGGAGATGGTTAGCAGTGATTGGTGGCAGCGGGTGGTAAAGCGACAACCCAGCGATGTAGTGATGGCGATGACGCATCAGCGTCAGCGAGATAATGACGATGATGGTGACCAATGAAGGGCGATAATTCGGTGGTATGTCCGGCGGTAGTCGGCAGTGATGATTTTGAACTATCCGAGGTTATTTGTGAGTGTTACGATGATGTTAACTGTGGAAGAGGTTGAATTGAATCCACGAGGATTTTGACCCATCCGAGGTTGTTTGTCGAGTGTTACGATGTGGAAGAATGGAAGTACACCGGACCTTTTTATCTAGGTTGTTTGTCGAGTCTTTGCTCGATGGCGTTAACTGTGGAAGAGGTTGAATTGAATCCGAAGATTTTGACTATCCAGGTTGTTTGTCGAGGTGTTACGATGACATTAACTGTATGGAAGAGGTCGAATTGAATCCGCTAAGGATTTTGATCTATCCGAGGTTGTTTGTGAGTGTTACTGATGATGTGTTAACTATGAAAAGATTGTGGAAGTCCACCAAGGACCTTTTGACTATCCTGTTGTTTGTCGAGTCTTTGCTCGATGGCGTTAACTGTATGGAAGAGGTCGAATTGAATCTGAGGATTTTGACCTATCCGAGGTTGTTTGTCGAGTTTTGTTTGATGGCGTTAACCATGAGTAGGTGCAAAGTTTTGATCTATCCGAGATTGTTTGTCAGAGTCTTTGCTCGATGGCGTTAACCTGTATGGAAGAGATCGAATTGAATCCGCTGAGGATTTTGACCCATCCGAGGTTGTTTGTCAAATTATTACTTGATGACGTTAACCAGTATGGAAGAGATCAATTGAATCCAAGGATTTTTACCCATCAGGTTGTTTGTCAAAGTATTACTTGATGGCGCATTATGGAAGAGGTTGAATCAAAACATATGTTTGCGGTTGTAGCCAAAGTTGCTCCTTAACCTTAGTCTTTTCATTGGTGTCTTACTTGATAATCAATTAGATATCGAGAATATTGATTTGGATAATCTTTTGAGATTAAGAGTTGCCCCCCAGTTTTCGACAAAATCTTAAGGAATGAAGTTTGATGAATCTTCATTCTTCGCTTGCGCTTTTTAAATGCTTGAAATGCTCCACCTCGATGGTGGTTTTGATCTTGTGAAACATCGTGAAATAAGGGGAATAAGTTTCTAACAAACGGCGTCAAACTATTGCGTGTTAGAAAACCAGTTGCGGTAGAGTAAAAGTTTAGCCTTCAATCAAATTCACGTATTTAAAGAATGAACAAGAAAACTCTAAAAATTTTAACGTGAAAAACCTCAAAAAGAGGGAAAAAATTATGGGGCCTAGCCCAGTAAAAAGCTTCCTCTATATATTTGTTTTGGAGTACAAGATCTTCCCGATAACGGGATTACATGATTGTATATGAGAAGGGCTAATGAGAATCTCAAAATCAGACAACAACAGCTATATAGTCACGTTCAGGTTGTAGCAGTTGCTAGTGGTAGGACATGATGGTGAAACGTGAGGAACGACCACGGATGAAGGTCATCGATGGTGGCGAGGAGATTGGCGGCAGCGAGGATCGATGGCGGCGGTTGACGGCGGTGGTTGACAACGGTCGAGTGGTGGCACGATTGTGCTTTGAGGATTTTCAAGCTTTAGAGTTCTCTCCTCTCTCTTGGTTGGTCTCCCTCATATGAAAAATGAGGGGCTATTTATAGATTGGAGGAGTGACGTCTTTGTAAATACATGCAAAATCTAAATCACTCCTCACCATCGGATGGCTCAAAATGATTCCTTTGATCATATAATATTTTTTGTGTATTTGAATGCTCAAACGAAGTCAGAATTATGAGATCTTAGGCTTGTTAGATTCGGCTCGTCAATATGCTCGATTTGACTATAAACTCCATGTTTAAGAGCTATTTATGAATTTAACTAATATCCCAAAGTTTCCAATGATATTTTAAGTGCTTGATCTTGATCAGTTTCAACTTAGGATCAACTTGCTTTTGACTAGGGGTGTAAACGAGCCGAGCTTGAGCGAACATAACTCTTGTTCGTGTTCGGCTCATTTGAAATTTATTCCGTTCGTGTTCGGCTCGTGTTCGAAATAGCTTGAAATTTCTTAGGTTGTTCGTTTGAAAATCGCTTTGTTACTGTTCGAAATTAGCGAAATCAATAATCCAAAAATTTGTATGAAGATTCAACTGGGCCAATCGTAACAAAAATTCTAACCAGTTTGCTTATATTTGTGATAAATAATTGTGTTCGTATTTATACAATAATAATAATAATAATAAAAAAAAAAAATAATAATAATAATAATAATAATAATAATAATAATAATAATAATAATAATAATAATAATAATAATAATAATAATAATAATAATAATAATAATAATAATAATAATAATAATAATAATAATAATAATAATAATAATAATAATAATAAATAAATAAATAAATAAATAATAAATAATAATAATAATAATATAATATAATTTTTTATTTCGAGCTAAATCGAGCCAAACACGATCGAACAAATGATTGTTCATGTTCGGCTCGTTTATATATCGAGCTTGAAATATATTGTATTCTCGTTTAGTTCTAACGAGCAAACACGCTGAATAACGAGCTTTTGACACTTTGACATTAAGATTCGTACTTCGACTAGTGATATTTTTATGGTCATATCAATAATAATAATACTAATATTTTTATATGTATTTTCATAGAACATGTAAGTAGTTATATTCAATTAAAATTTGATTATAGTTTGAATATAATTTCAAAAAATTAATAAATAAATTTGAACAAATTTTAAAATGCATGTGACATTCAAATTTTGTTCTCATTCTATAAAATAAATAAATAAATTATAGTGCCTTTTTTTTTTGAGAAACTTAGGTGCCATTTAGAATCATTTTTATTTTTCATATTTTATATTTTTATTTTATTCTATTATAAATAAATTATAGTACCTTGGTGTATATTTTTTGCTGATGACATGCTTCTTGTTGATAAGACTAGAGAGGGAGTCCAAGAGAAACATGAATTATGGAGGTCGTTAGAGTCTAAAGGTTTTTTAGTTTAATTAGATCTAAAACCTCGGAGTGTAATTTTAGTTGTAGAAGTTCTAGTGATAATGTTGTGATATTAGATGAACAAGTCATTAATAAGAGTGAGTGATTCAGATATTTAAACTCCATTGTTCAAAATGATGGCGAAATAGATGGAGATGTTGTGTGATAGAAAAGTTCCACTTAAACTTAAGGGAAAATTTTATAAGATGGTGGTAAAACCTGCAATAACTTCTGGTGCAGAATGTTGGCCAATAAAAGAGAAGCATAAGACTAAGTTAAGTGTTACAGAGATGAAGATGCTCAGGTGGATGAGTGACTTTACTCTTAGAGATAAAATGTGAAATGTGTATGTTCGGGAAAAAGTTGGAGTAACTCCAGTGGCAGATAAGATTATAGAGAGTCGCCTTAGATGGTTTGGCCACATAAAGCGTCGACCGTCTGATGACCCGGTTAGGAGAATAGATGCATTAGATTTGTCTTATGTTGAGAAAGGTAGACCTAAAAAGGTTAAGATGTATAAAAAATGACCTTAGTATACTTGAATTAAATGAGAATTTGACACATAATAGGATACAATGGAGATGAAGGATTCATATAGCTGACCCCACTTAGTGAGATAAAGTCTTTTTGTTGTTGTTATTGTGTTATATATGTGTGTATTAATTTCATATATATATATATATATATATATATATATATGTTCGTGTAAAATTTTTGCCTTCGTTCAAATCAAACACACAGTATTTAAAGAGTGAACAATAAAACTCCAAGATTTTACTGAAAACCTCGAAAAGAGGGAAAAACCAGCAGATAAAAGCTTCCACTATGTATTTGAGTACAAGATCTTCCGATCCGGATTACAAGTATATGAGAAAGGGACAGCTTGCTTGTGCAGACAATGTTGGACGATGTTGTGATAATTTTCGACGATGTTGATGATGATGTCAACGATAGTTGTCAATGATGATGCAAACGGCCATCGCGGCGAGATCGGCCGGTGCTGGCGGTGAGCGGCGGCGGTTGACAACCGTCAGTGGTGCTTGGAAGATCTTTAGAGCTCTCTCTCTCTTACTTTTCCTTCACTTGGCCTCCTCATATGAGGAATGAGGGCTTTTATAGATTAGAGGTCGTCTAAATACATGCAAAACTTCACCACTCCACCGATCGGACGCTCAAAATGATCCCCTTGATCATATGATGTATTTGTGCATTTGAATGCTCAAATGAAGTCATTGTAAGATCTTTGGCTTGTTGGAACCCTCGCCGATTTGACTATAAACACTTCATATTTGAGAGCTATTTAGGGATTTAACTGATATCCCAAAGTTTCCAAGGATATTTTGAGAGCTTGATCTCGACCAGTTTCAACTTCGGATCAGCTTGCTTTTAACATCAAGATTCGTGCTTCGACTACTAATATTTTAAGTGTCATATCAATATATATATATATATATATATTCATTGTTAAAAAAAATCAGTATTTCTAGATTTAGGTCTTCTTCTAATAAATATATTTCTCAATTTAAAATATCTCAATCCGATCATGAATCTCTTAAAATAGATCACCTTCCAGTTTTTCAGCATTGGATGATAGAGAACAGAGAAGTGAAAGAGATGATGGAGATCAAAGAAGCTAATCATATGGCGACGTTTTCGAAGCCCAAAGAGTTGTGCCAATACCTTAATGAAAACTATTTGCAACTATGCAAAGCGATCAATACAGCGTCTCTAAGTCTATTCTGTTTTTGGGAAAAAGCATAAATATTGGGCTATTATTATATTTTAAATGCTTGTTTATTTTTGTGCAACTGTGTCTCTGAGGTAATGGAGATCAATGAAGCTGATCATATGGCAATGCCTTCGAAGCCCAAAGAGTTGTGCCAATGCCTTAACAAAAACTATCTACAACTATGCTAAGCGATCAATACAACGTCTCTGAGTCTCTTCTGTTTTAGTGATAAAGAAAGCATAAATATTGGGCCATTATTATATTTTAAATGCTTAGTTAATTTGTGTGCCACTGTCTCTGAGTCTCTACGTCTCTGCATCTCTGCGTCTCTGAGGTGATGGAGATCAAAGGAGCTGATCATATGGCTATGCCTTCGAAGCCCAAAGAGCTATGCCAATGCCTTAACAAAAACTATCTGCAACCATGCTAAGCGATCAATACAACGTCTCTGAGTCTCTTCTGTTTTAGGGAGAAAGAAAGCATAAATATTGGGTCATTATTATATTTTAAATGCTTAGTTTATTTGTGTGCCACTGTGTCTCTGAGTCTCTGCATCTCTGAGGTGATGGAGATCAAAGAAGCTGATCATATGGCGATGCCTTTGAAGCCTAAAGAGCTGTGCCAATGCCTTAACAAAAATAATCTACAACTATGCAAAGCGATCAATACAACGTCTCTGAGTCTCTTTTGTTTTTGTGAGAAAGTATAAATATTTGGCTATTATTATATTTTAAATGCTTGTTTTTTTGTGTGCCACTGTGTCTCTGCGTCTCTGAGGTGATGGAGATCAAAGAAGGTGATCATATGACGATGTCTTTGAAGCCCAAAGAGCGGTGTCAATGCCTTAACAAAACTCAAAGTGAGCAAAAGCTGAAGTCTCTTTTGTTTTGGGAGAAAGCATAAATATTGGGCTATTATTATATTTTAAATGCTTGTTTATTTTGTGTAGTGTTCTGCGTCTCGAGGTGATGAAGATCAAAGAAGGCGATCATATGACGATACCTGAAGCCAAAGAGTTGTGCCAATGCCTTAACAAAAAACTATCTACAACTATGCTAAATGATCACGCGTCTCGAGTCTCTATTGTTTTAAGTAGAAAGAAATCATAAATATTGGGCCATTATTATATTTTAAATGCTTAGTTTATTTGTGTGCCACGGTGTCTCTGAGTCTCTACATCTCTGCGTCTCTGAGGTGATGGAGATGAAAGAAGCTGATCATATAGCGATGCTTTCGAAGCCCAAAGAGCTATGCCAATGCCTTACAAAAATTATCTGCAACTATGCAAAGAGATCAATACAGCGTCTTTGAGTCTCTTCTGTTTTAGGGAGAAAGAAAGCATAAATATTAGGCCATTATTATATTTTAAATGGTTGTTTATTTGTGTGCCACTGTAGATTTCGGCCTTCTCTCTCTACAATTTCATGAGGAATGATAATATATTATATATATATATATATATATATATATATATATATATATATATATATATATATATATATATATATATATATCACACAAATCTTATATATTTAAGAGCTCAACAAACTTTTATTTTATTATGAGATAAAGCAAAGAAACCCTTTCAATAACTCTCACATTTTATTTAAAGCTTATTAGGTTCAAAGATGGCTTCTTTCCACATATTCTACAGATTAGACTTTAATCAATTGCGATTAGACTATGACATGCTTTGCAGCCAATATAAATATATATATATATATATATATATATATATATATAAATATTATAATATTTATTTAAAATAAGGGCCTTTAGTACATAGCACATAAATTATATATATTTATATATATATAACATTTAAATTTTATATTTATTTAAATAGTAATTAATTTATTATTATTATAACAAAAATAGAATTATCATTATTTTCTTAAAGTGAAAGGTATCTTTTTAGACATTAAAATTGTGATATTTTAATAAATATGAAACTTTAAGTATTGAACATGTAAATAATAAAATTATGTGCTATATATAATTTCTCAAAAATAATAATATTTTAAAGTTATATTAAAATAAAAATATTACTTAATTTTCATCAGTAAAAAACTCAAAACTCTTAGATCTATTTTTAGATAAGTTTAATACATAGGTAATTAATATTATACTAGCCACAAGGACAAGGGCTTTGATGATTTTTAAAAAATTACACATGTAACATTTAATTTTTATGTATTTACATATTTTACATCTAAAATTTTTATATTTACAAAAATAATATTTTTCTTATACTTAAAAAAGTGTATTTTACTTAAAAAATAATGATAGTTTTATATGATGTAATAATAAAGATTTAGATATTTTATAAGTAAATATCAAAGTATAAGTATTAGACATGCAAATATATAAGAATTATGTGTTATTTATGCAAATGCCCCTTATTGTCCTCTAATCTAGTTTGAATAATCTCTAAAAATAAACCTGGTGGAAGAATTATTTTATTAGAGCCTGTGCTGCGTCTGGATGAGCGAGAAAGCTAGTCTTCTTCATTCTTCTTTTTTATCTCTTCACAAAAAGTAAATTTTTTTATTTATTGAGGTGAGTTGGAGATACATAGAAGCATCATCTCGCCCTATTTATACTTGAAAATAGTATCATAAATAATTATATCAATTCTTTAATTTCTCTCTAAAATAAAGAATTTTTGCACATTCAAGCATTAAAAGATTATTTTTGTAATTTTTTAAATTGACTCTCTTGATTAAAAGAATAGGATATGGATAACAGCTAATCTATTCTCTGGGTTTTCTCATCGGAATGGGTAGAAATGTAAATAAATGAGAATGTAAGGTTGTCAATGAAAAAAAAGGAAGAACTTATTAATCTCTATTCAGTTTTTAATTTGATTTGTAATTATTATTATTTCAAATGTATTGAATGATTGGTTCACTAAAAATTATAATTAGTCAAACATAATCATTATTTAAACAAATGTTATGGACTTGGCTGTTATTTTATCACATGTAAATGATTTGAATTTAGTATCGGTTGGATGGATGTGAAGAATTTAAGTGAAAGATAAATTAAAATAAATAAAAGACAGTCAAAGCTAATTATTATTAATTAATATATTTTATCATAGTCATTTTATTTTCATTATTTATTTATTTTTTTAAATTGTTTTTCAATTTGAATATTTATTGTTAGTTATAGCTGTCTGGACATCGACGAAGGGTTGTGCGATAACAGACAATTCTATATGGGGCCTTCCTTTGATCGAGCAGGTTGAGAACCGGTAAATAGTTTACTTGTTAAACAGTTTAGAAATTTTTTATTAAATTTTAAAATTTTAATTTTACTATATTAAATTTCTATTTTTAATATTTACAATTTTCAAAAGAAATGGCTAAATATATATATATATATATATTCTTTATTTTTTAAACTCTATAATAAGAAGATTATTTGTTCATTTAATTCTTGAAATTATTACTTGTAGAGTATTGACATAGTTTTATGTCCAGATTTTAATAACATTACGTCACATATCAATCTTGTTGCGTGCTTTTCGCGGTAGAGTAAAGTTCTGGAGTAGTAGACAAGTATTTAAAGAAGATAAAACTCAGGAATTTTACGTGGAAAAACTCAAAAGAGGAAAAACCATGCTGCACTAAAATCTGTTTAGTACAAGATCTTCCGTCTGATTCTGAGTGTATATGAGAAATGGAAGCAATTCTTAGTAATAGACGATGTTGGCGATGATGACGATGTTGACAATGAAGTGGGCGTCGATGTTGGAATGTTGTGAGAAGTTGTGATGATGAATGACGATGTTGGCCGATGATGACAATGATAGTGGTCGGTGATGATAAACAACAATGGCGGCAGCGAGATCAGGTGTGGCTGATAAGCGGCCGTGGTTAACGATCAGTGGCGGTGTGGAGAAGATCTTTAGAGCTCTCTCTCTCTTGCTTGCCTCCTTCTCCTCCTTGACCCCCATATGAGGGATATTTAGGATTTAAGCGATATCCCAAAGTTTAGGATATTTTAAGAGCTTGATCTCGGGTTTCAACGGATCGACTTGCTTTTAATCAATATTCGTTACTTAATAGTACTTTAAGTGTCATATCGGTTCTTATTTTTGGATGACATTATCTCAATCATCAAAATATATGTCAATACTTGAAAATAGCAAATTCACTCAATGAAATTTGAGGTCCATTCTACATTTTGAGAAACGATCTTATAGATTATGACTATGGAAGTTGATGTAGAGATCGCGATGTAGGTATCTTGTGGTCTTGAGTTCTGGATCCATCAGTGCGAAACGAAGCTTCAGCATGCATGGCCTTTAAACATGGCAAACATGTATTCTATACAATTTAATGAGTCCGCTCAGTGGAGCCTCAATGAGTCAGCCTTGATTTTATGATTCTGGAGGTAGTGTATGAGAGGAAGGTCGGTCGTGGTAGCGTGGAGTCATGAAGCGGTGGTGGGTCATGAACATATCAGTGAAGGCCCGGTCGCTGAATACTTGCAATGGCCGCGGTGGGCGATTCGACAGGTGAGGCCCGATTCGCGGCATGAGCGAAGCGGTTAAGCGTCTGTGATTTGGCGGTTCGGCCGCGAGCCATCTTGGTAGCGTGGCAGTTAGCCTGAGGGCCGGAGGCGGTTATGACCATGCCGGATTCTTGCCGTGTATGATCGAGTCTGGAGTGGGCTTAGAAAGCGAATAGCCAGTTTTTGATTCGGCGGTTTCAGTGGTTTTGGGCGGTTTTACCCTTTTGCCCCTAGAAGGGGTCTATAAAAACCCCCCTAGGGCTAAGGGAGAAGGCACACTTCTTCAACACTCTAGTGCTTCTCTTCTTCTTGAGTGAGGTTAGTTGGGCGATCAGGCCGTACTACGTCGTTGTTGTTCCCTCGAAGAAGCGTCAGCCAAACCTCGTCGGGACCGTCCGGTTTGGAAGCGATCAGGCCTGATACTTACGTTGATTTTCCCTCAAGAGCGTCATAGACCTCGTTGGACCGTCCGGGTTTGGAAGCGATCAAGGCCCACGGTACTTACATCGTTGTTCCAGTTTTCCCTAGAGAGAGGCATCAACCGGCTTCATCGGACCGTCCGGGTTTGGAGGCATTCAAGACCCACAGTACTTACGTCATTGTTCTAGTTTTCCCTCGAAAGAGGCGTCAACCAGCCTCGTCGGACCGTACGGGTTTGGAGGCGATCAAGTCCTGCGGTTCCAACTTTTTCTTTCAGGAAATTTGATTTCTCACGACTTTAATGGATGATTAGTTGATTTAATAAGATGGTGTTAGTAGGAACTATTGTTCAAGTTTGGGTAATTTATGAGCATCATCAAGGGAATATCTTCTCTCATCTTTTTTTTGTCTTTTCTCATATGTATGTGTATCCTTTTTTGTCGGTCGTGGCGAAAAATTTTATTGCAAACTATCGTGGCGAGAGAGCCAAAAGGGCATTATTGGGGTGAGTGAGTTGCTTTTACAAAATTCTCAAATTTTGTCATTTCTCCCTCTTTATTTATTATGTATTTTCCGGGGTGATGGCGGAAGAAAACCCATAGTGTGAAGGCTACTGAGACGATACCATCCATTGTCACATCGAGTTTAATGGTGTTCCATGAGAAAGTTTTTCTTCCACTAATGAGTTGGTGGCCATTGTTGCCAAAAGTCGATCGAGCATTCACCTCAGGGATACTTTGTTTACGAGATGATTCTTTGCGGGACGATTCCCTTTGGCTCAGTTGATTGAGATATTCAAAATATGTGGTGTAGCTTTGTCAGTTTTCATTTGAGCTTTAATGGTCATCGTCGGTTTTGTCTACTTGAGAGCGTGGTGTTACTTTGAACATCAAATACTTGTGTCAAATGATGCGGATGTGGACGTGTTTCTATCTGACTATAAATAATTGGATAGAATTTTCAGCAGGATCAAATTGGTTTAATGGATTCTTTTTTGTGAAAAATGAGTCCTGAGATGGAAGATTGAATGACCTTCCGGATCCATTCGATGTCGAGAATGAGATCCCGGCAACTCTTAATATCCCTGATGTAGGAAGCTTGTAACATGAGTTACGTCACATTGGCAAATATATAGTTGAAGATAGAATGTTCAAAGTTGGCCTTTCTATCCAGACAGGGAGATCTCATTCTTTTCCATTAAAGAGATCAAGTAAAGGTGATGAAAGGTCTCCTCATATTCATAGGGTTCTTTCAAGAAGCCCACAAATCGGTGGTGGCAATGTTTCTTCCCTAAAGAAAAGAAGACATTGAAGTGACTACGTTAGATATCGTGAAGAAGATGTTCACCCAGTTGACCTCGAGTTTAGAAACTCATGATGGGGAGTTCGCTCAAGCACATTCTGAAGGTGTTAAATCACATATGTATCGGCCAACGAGCAGATGAATTGGTACGTTGTCTTCCCTTCTTTCTTCTTTTCTTTTGTGTAATATTTATGATTATTTTTTTTTCTTTATAGGTAACTCAAACATTAGGGCATATGGCTCATTTAAGTGTCGCTTTAGATGAGTGGAATATTGAATTTGTGAAGATAAAACATCTACAAGGCGAGTACGAGCGAAAGATGAGTATTAAAGCCAAAGAAGTGGCGACTTTGGAGGATCACCGACCGGTGCGTGAACAGCAACATGCATTCTCTTTCTCTCCAAGGAGGTGGAGCACTCGTGATGAGGTGAGGAGAGAGAATCGGAAAGAGAAAGACTCAAGGCACTTGCGGAGAAGAGAGCTCGAACGAGAAGAAAGTATGATCGTCTTTTGAGAAGGAGCATATAACGTAAGCGGAAGCAAATGAAATCCTTGAAGGTGGTGGAAGACTTTAAGATCTCCGGCTTATCTCGTACACTCAAGACCTTTCGTAATCATATACTTGATGAAGTGAAGGACTTGGAGCACCAATGTTTAGAGGAGGGCTTCATCAGGGTTCCTAAAAGGAATCTGCTTAGTACATCGCAAGACCGAGCTAGTATTGAGGATCCCCAATTATCTCAAGACTCTTCTCGATTGAGATGATGGAGTTGAGAGTGAGACCAAGGGGGCATCTCCTAGTGGTGAGGAGGACATTGATATCACCAACCGATATGATGTAGCATCACTTGATGATGCATTTTTTTTTATGTATTGCTATTAGTGTGTATCAAAATCTTGATTCTTTCTATACCACCATGCTAAATTTTTTTTTATTTTTTTATTTTACCTAGGTAATTGGTGAATATTATTCGACGCTAACCTGGATGAGGTTGAATTGAATCCACTCATTTTGACCTATCCGAGGTTGTTTATCGAGTCTCCCGATGACGTTAACCTCGTATGGAAGAGGTCGAGGAGTCCACCAAGGACCTTTTGACCTATCCAGGTTGTCGAGTCTTCCGATGACGTTAACTGTATGGAAGAGGAGAGTCCACCAAGGACCTTTTGACCTATCCTAGGTTGTTTGGTCTTCGCCATGACATTAACGTGGAAGAGGTGGAAAGTCCCTTTGATTGATCATGCTCGATTGAGATATAACGTGAGTTGTATATTTCTCAGTGGGAGGATTAAATGAAGAAGAAAGCTATAAATTTGTAAAGATATCATGTTGATTAACAGATGATTTTATATGATTAATACAACAACAACAACAACAACAACAACAATCTTTATCCCACTAAGTGGGTTGGCTACTGAAGAGGAAATGATAAACGAGATAAAATAAAAGTCTGATAAAAGAGGAATTAGATAATATTTTTGGAGATTCTCGTGTTCCAAGTTCGAGGTAAAGTTTTCCCTCAATCCTTGAGCTTGAAAGTTTCGCTTCACCATAGCTATAACCACATATGGGCCATCCCAAAGAGGTGAGAGTTTATTGCGTTGAGGGCCTTTGCTTTTGAGACTGTAGGACCAAGTCACCAATAGATATGAGATTTTACTCTTCATTGAAGTGAGCTACCCTTTGGTGATAGAAGCAATCAGGCCATGTCACGAGTTTGGGGAGTAGGTCCGTGTGTCGAGTTTTTCTTCATTATCGCCATGATTGAATAATTGAACTCTTGGACTTGGAACCCGATATCTACCGGTATAATAGCGGAAACACAAGTTATAGACCGGGTGCTGTAGTGGTAAGCCCAAAGAATATTAGAAAGCTCATCAACCCATTACCCCCCGGCCTTCCACAGACGTGTTTTAGTCCTTTGAGTATAGTCCCGTAGTAGCTTCGCCATTTGAGGATGTGCAAGCCGAATAATGTGAAGATTTTGCAAAAGGACGTAAAGACTTTTCCAAGAATTGTTCCGTTGTCGTGATGATCTTTGCAGGACCGAATCGACATACTATATTTTCCAAATAAATTATTTAGCATTCGTAATTTTAGCAGTGGTTCGGCTTTCACCCATTTAGTGAAGTAGTCGACGCTAAAATGATAAATTTTCATTGCCGATGCTATCAAAAGGTCCCATGATATTAATCCCCATGAGCAAAAGGCCAGCTTTGAAGAGATGAGCTCGCGCATGTGAGCATGTGAGAGAGGTTAGAGTGCAACGACAACTTGCATATTTTTTGTGAACTCCAAGGCGTCTTGTTTCATAGGCCAATAGAACCCTTGCCTTATAATTTTAAGGGCTAGCCCTTCCTCCTCCACATATCCCCAAGTGAACCTCTCTTACACGTGTCGACCTCACGAAGGTGAGAGGCATTTGAGCGGTCGAAAAGCTCGTTTGTATAGTTCACCTCCGATAATAGTAAAGTTTGAAGCTTGTCTTCGGAGATGAATTGCAGAAGTTGGGTCTTCAGGAAGAGTTCCTTCTTGAAGAAAAGACAGGATGGGGTCCATCCATGAATGTTCATTTATCTCATCAATTGCTTGAATTACCCATGACCCTTAGATACTTGGAAAATATATTTCTTCAACATGCCTTCTCTTAAACAGATCCTAGTAGTAGATGAAGCAAGCTTAGCGAGAGCCGCCGATTGAGTATTCTTCTCTCACATGTGAATGATTTAATGTGTCTCTTGAAATGGGAAGAGACTTCCAAGTGGAGGTATTGTGCCAGCTGGGGATTATGAGCATTAAAGTTTCCCTCAACTTGGGAGGCAACAAGTTGAGAGTCAGTGTGTATCACTAAGTCTTGAGCTTCACAGTCAATGGCGAGTCTCAACCCTGCTATAAGAGCCTCATATTCAGCCATATTATTAGTTGCAGGAAATTTTAGGCGAAGTCCATACTCTAGGGTATTCTGCTGGGGGGAAATAAGTAAGATTCCCGCACCAGCACCAGTATTTCCTGAAGCTCCATCAACATAGAGGGTCCATTGAGGAGATGAAAGGCATGTAACAGATAACTCATCTGGAGTTGGGGCGATGCATTCCACTATAAAGTCTGTGAGTACTTGAGACTTTATAGCAGGGCGAGGTAGAAAATTTATATCAAACTCTCCCAAGACCACTTGATTAACCTCCGGATGCTTACGGTTTATGTAGGATGGCCCTTGGTAAATGAGTGTAAAGCGGATAGTGTGAGCTTGGAAAGTATGGGGCCAATTTTTTTGAGAAAACTAAAGCGAGCCACCTTATCAGTGGATAACGACTTTATATCGAGAGAATTTTCGACATAATAAATTGGTTGTATCCCACTTTCTTCGCACTAAGCGAGCTTTAGCGTGGGAAGAGCTGCGAGATATAAGTATAACATCTCTCCTTAAATAGGCTTGGATAGTAGGGTGGAGATGCTTAAATACTCCTTAGTTTTCAAGTGACATTCATCGATTTGAAAATTATTATTTTTAGCTCCCTTTAATATTTTAAAGAATGGCAAGTATCTATCCCTAGAACGGGCTAGGAAGCGGGATAACGTAGCAATTCGTCCATTCAAATGTTGAACTTCCTTAATGTTCTTTGGAGGAGTCATATTTTTGAGAGCTTTGATTTTCGGGGTTGGCCTCATGCGGTGGGTTACCATAAATCAAGAAATTTTCCGGCGTAACCCCAAAAGCACATTTGGTTGGGTTGAGTCGCATGTTATAACGTCGAAGAAGGTTAAAGCATATTTCTAAGTCAGAAATATGTTATGATTCTTCAAGCTTTTTAACATGTCATCACATATACTTCCATTGTGCGGCTAAGGTCTTTAAAGACCTTATTCATAAGGCGTTGATAGGTAGCACCATTTTTTAATCAAGCGGCATAACTTGGTAGCGGTATAAACCTTTAAATGTTTGTAGCTTATTCATCCGTTGGGTTCATTTTATTTGGTTGTAACGAGTAAGCATCAAAAAAGCGAGCATTTGATGTCGGATGTAGCATCACCAAGCGATCAATTCGAGGAAGAGGAAAACTATCTTTGCAAGCCTTGTTAAGGTCGGTGTAATCAATACACATTCTCCATGTTATTTATTTTCTTAACCATGACAACATTATGGCAGGGTAATGTACCTCATTATGAATCCACAGAAGCTTGTTAACTTCTTGCTCAATAGCTTGGAAGCGTCGGTGCAAAACTTGCTTCTTACGGATGATCGGTTTGAATGTCGGATCGATCTTGAGGGAGTGTATGATCACATTGGGGTCGACTCCTGGCATGTCCGTCGGACTCCAAGCGAAGATGTCTTGATTTTTGTGCAAGAAGTCTATACATTTTTTCCTTTGTTCGTCTGAGAACAGTGCAAGTTGGATATCTGCTCTCAGATGAACAAAGGGAAAAATACATAGACTCTTGCAATCAGACGCTGAAATCGACATTATCTGTCGACAATGTGATCATACTCCGCCCAAGATGCGACATTCAAGCCGATCATCGAATGGCAGTTTTGCATCGAGCCGATATTGAGAAGTTAACAACTTCTAAGTGGGATTCATCACGAGAGGTACATTACCACCTGCTAGAATGATTGTCATGGTTAAAATATCATTATGAGAATGCATTGATTGCGAGCTTGCGAAAGATATTTCCAGACTCGGTGATTGATTTACGACATCATGTTCGTTTTGAACTTTCTATCAATAATAAATGACGGATGAAGAAGCTGCATTTCAGCATATAAAGGTTTTATCTTATTGCAACTATGCGTTTGGTAAAAAATCTTTGAGCCCTATCAGCGCCTTATGAATGTAAGAACTGCTAACGCATAATGAGTATATGTGGATGACATAAGTAACTGAAATCACAATATAGCGGCAGTGGCGGCATATGATTATAACATGAGACCCGGCAGACCAAAATGTGCTTTAGTGCGTTGGGAAACTGATTTATACTGGCTGCGTGAGATGCCATCAAGTTCTCAAAATATGATTCCTCAGAATATTAGAAAGTTCAGCGTTTGAGTGGGCAATTATCGGTTCTTTAGCGTTCTGAGATAGACTTGTCGTCAAAATATTCAAGAATTTCTTTTTCAGAGATGATGATACTGCTGGCGACTAAAGTATTTAGCATCTCCCTCAGCTAAGGAGATATTATATGCTGATGGTCTGCTTCGTTTGAGGCTGATAAGAAGAATTCTCTCACGTGAAAGTAGATTATACTACCCGAAGGTAACAAACTTTGGTTTTCTTAGGCGAGAAAATTTGGTTTCGCATGGGTGTTTGCCATTTATGGTGGGGGTCCTGCGAGCGAGAAGCATCTGGAGAGCAATGGTGAGGACTGATATAATTACCTACTTGCCCATTACTAAGTCAGTACTCGCATGGTTTTATGGTGAATGCCCCAACTCGAAGGAATCTGTATATGTCTTTGGTCTCCTCAATATTGATGGGCCTAATGCTGAATGGCTTGCGAGAATCTTACTTTCCCGAAGCGAAATACTGCCAAGTATGGCTTAGCCTAAAACCAAATGCGAAGACTCTCTGCGGTTGAGAACCTCACCGTTGACGAGAAAAAGCTTCAAGACTTGGTATTGCACTTCCTCAACGTGCTCTGACTTTGATGCTCAATCCCAGGCGAGAATACTTCATGATTGCCCATTTCAGAGTCCCGCATTCTCATGAAATACTTCAGCGACGTCTGCGCTAAACTATTTCATTCCAGGGATCTGTTGAAGAAACCAAGATGTCTGAAGTCTGGACCAATTGACGGAATCAAAAGATTGAATGAAACGTGCTTTTCACAGAAGAAAGATAACCGAAACCTATTAGAGGTGGCTCAACGACTTATGCGGACATTACTCAATGTCTCGAGAGGCGTTCGCATTGAAGGTTTTCAAATGTTGGGAAGGCGTGCTGACTGCTAGGCAAAATGTTCACAAAAAAATGTTCAAGTTGTCGGTGCTCATCTCATGCCGCATGTCAAATTAAAGCCGTGGTCTTTGCTCAATGGTTATCATCGGGACCTTTCGATAACATCATTAGATTCATCATTTTGCAGTACTGCTTCATAAATGAGCCGAACCTATGATTAAATCAAAATAACACGTTTGGAAAAAATATGTCGATTATTCTTCTAAGCGTCATCTGATAACAGCAATTTCTTTGACTTTGAAGATCTTCTTGTTTGGTATCGTGGTACGTCATTAACCAACAGGCGCCTACTCAAGACTATACTCAGGAACTAAGCGGCAGTAAGGTTGATGAGCTTTCATGTTCTTTGCTTACCACCTACATCGCGAGGCGGTGAGACATCAACTTTTCGGCTTGCCGGCTATTATACCGGTAGATGTCGAGGGTTTATTCGATCATGAATGAAAAAAAAACCGCCTCACGGACTCGTGTTATGACATGGCAGGGCTTTGCTTCACCTCAAGGGCTAAATCACTTCAGCAGTAAAACCTCATCCCATATCGTGGGTGACGACTTGGTCTCTTCTTTGGGATGATTATGATTTATATGGTGAAGCCGAACTTTCAAGCTCAGGAGGAAAAACTTCTTAGAACTTGGAACGAGAATCTCAAAATATTATGCATAATTATCATAAATCTATTTATCATTTCCTCTTCATATATAACCCACTTAGTGGGATAAAAAACTTGTTGTTGTTGTTGTTGTCATTTCTCTTAAAAACATCATCAAATGTCTTATGATTGTTTTGAACTTATCGTAATGAATTTATGTTTTCTTCTTACAAACTTGCTTCTTCTTCATTTAATCCTCCCACTTAAGAAATATGCAACTCACGTATATCGATGACATGATCAATCGAGGGACTTTCCGACCTCTTCAGTTAATGTAATTTAATAACAACTAGGATAGGTCAAAAGGTCTGATGGACTTCTCACACCTCTTCCACACAATGTCATCGGCGAAACAACCTGATAGGTCAAAAGGTCCTTGGTGGACTCTCACTCTTCCATACATTTGGCGAGTTCGACAACTGGATAGGTCAAATTCACCATTCGTTAGCGTCGTCGGTTAACCAATTACCCCGATAGTAAAACAAAATAATAGTGTATAATCTAAAAAAAAATTGATAGCATTAACATGATGATATAAGAAAGAATCAGATTATACACTAATAATACAAAAAAATGCATCCTCAGTGATGCTATCATATCGGTGATATCAGCGTCCTTCTCACCCAGGAGATACTCCATTGGACTCACTCGACTCCTTCATCTCTTGAATGGGGAAGAGTCTTGGATACTTGGCAGAGATCCTCAATCTGCTTTCGGTCTTGCGATGCTAAATTCCTTTTAGGAACCCGGATGAAGCCCTCCTCTAAACATTGGTGCTCCAAGTCCTTCACTTCAACATCAAGTATATGATTACGAGCTTCACGAACATGGTCTTGAGTGTGAGATAAGTGGGGAGTTCTTAAAGTCTTCACGCCTTCAAGGAGATTTCATTTTCTTCGACATTATATGCTCCTTCTCAGAAAGACGATCCTGTAATGCTTTCTTCTCCAATTCGAGAGCTCTCTTCTCCGCTGCAAGTGTCTTAAGTATTTTCTCTTTCTGATGAGTCTCTGTCCTCACCTCAATCAGCTCATCATAAGTGCACTCCACCTCGACCTTTGGAGAGAGAAGTCGACATGTTATTGCTGATTCACCCGGTGTTGGTCCTCCAAAGTCGCCACTTCTTTGGCTTTAATACTCATCTTTCGCTCATACTCGCATTGCAGATATTTTATCTTCAAGAATTTAGTATTCCACTCATCTAAAGTGACACCCAAATGAACCATCTACCCTAATGTTTGAGTTACCTATAAAGAAAAAAAACCATCACAAATATTACACAAAAGAAAAGAAGAAGAAAAGAAGAAAGAATGGAAGACAACGTGCAATTCATCCTTTCGTTGGCCTTGACATATGTGATTTAACACCTCTTTAGAATGTGTGGCTTGAGAAACTCCCCATCATGAGTTGAAATAGCTAAACTCGAGGTAACTAGGCGAACATCTTCTTCAGATATGTAGTTACTTACATGTCTTCTTTTTCTTTAGGGAAGAAACATTGCCACCACCTTGATTTCATGGCGGGCTTCTTGAAAGAACCCTATGAATATGAGGAGACCTTTCATCACCTTTACTTGACCTCTTTAGTGGAAAAGAATGAGATCTCCCTGCATGGATAGAAAGGCCAACCTTGAACATTCTATCTTCAACTATATTTGCCAATGTGACGTAACTCATGTCAATCTTCTACATCGGATATTAAGAGTTGCCAAGATCTCATTCTCGATATCAACAATGGATGAAGGTCATTCAATCTTCCCCATCTCGGGAAGGCCCCACTCATTTTTCACAAAAGAATCCATTAGACCAATTTCTAGATTGATCCGTGCTAAAATTCTCAATTCTTTATAGATAAGAAACAAGTCCAGGTATCACATGTAAATTCACATTAGTATTTGATGTTCAAAGTAACAACAGCTCTGAAGAACAGTCAAACCAGCGATGACCATTAAAGCTCAAATGAAAAGCGTGATAAAACACACCACATATTTTGAATATCTCAATCAACTTCGAGCGAAAGGGAATCGTAGTCCGCATGAAGAATCATCTCGTAAAAGCGAGGTGAGGTCGATCGGTTTGGCAACAATGGCCACTCATTGGGAAGAAAAACTTTTGGAACACCATTAAACTATTGATGTGACATGGATGGTATATCATCGAGTCCTGTATGGGTTTTCTTCGCCATCACCCATGAAAATACATAATAAATAAAGGGAGAAATGACAAAAATGAGAATTTTGTAAAAGCAACTCACTCAATGCTTGGCCTATTTAACTCTCTCTCGCGGATAGTTTGATAAAATTTTTTTTCTGATTTGACAAAAGGATACACACACATATGAGAAAAGACAAAAAGAAGGAGAGAAGATATTCAAATGATGCTCATAAATTACATACTTTAGTCATTTTGAACGATAGTTCTGGCTAACCCGCCATCTTGGCGGTTATCAAATGAATCATCCATTAAAGTCGTGAGAAATCAATTTCCTACGAAAAGGTTGGAACCGGGCCTTGATCGCCAAACCGGACGACGAGGCGATTGGCCTCTTCGAGGAAAAATGAACAACGTAAGTCGGGCGATGATCGCCTCAAACCGAGTCGTGGCCGGTTGAAAAGAAGGAAAACCGAACAACGGCATGTCTGCCGGGTGCCCTCAAACCGACGGTCCAATGAGGCGGTTGGCCCTCTTCGAGGAAAATCGAATAACAATGTATGGCCTTGATCGCCTCAAACCCGGACGATCCGAGGGTGGTTGACACCTCTTCGAGGGAAACGATGTATGTCTGCGGGCCTTGATCGCCTCAAACCGGACGGTCCGACAGTAGGTTAACGCCTCTTCGAGGAAAATCAAATAACGACGTAAGTCGCGGGCCTTGATCGACTCGAATGACTCTCAAGAAGAAGAGAAGCAGAGCATTGAAGAAGTGTGCCTTCTCCTCCCACAGGTTGGTTTTATAGACCCTTAGGGATAAAGTGTAAAATTATCAAACCGCCCAAAGCGCCAAAATCTGAAATTGTCAAAATCGTCGTTTGCCATCTCGAATGTGGCCGTAACCAGCCGGCCGTCTCAGCTGCGCCATAGCGTCCCCCGACTGACCAGCGTTTAACCGTCAGCGCGACTCTCGACGACCGACCGTGTCCAGTTCGCGACCATGAGAGGCGTTATCGCGACGCTGACCGGTTACCCCCCACCATGCCCATGGGTACCGCGCTATGGCATTCGGACACCCATAAGCTCCGTAAGTGCAGAAAAGCTCCGTAACATCGAAATCTCGTGCCTGCGCATACTTATACTCATAGCATACTACATCTTTTATAGTCATAATATTTTTTTGCAGATCTGTTCTCTAAAAATGTGGTTAATGGATGCTCAAATTTAAAAATTTGCTATCTTCAAGTGTGACTATATATATATATATATATATATATATATATATATATATATATATATATATATATATATATATATATATATATTTGGATGATTGAAATAATGATATCCAAAAATAGGGCTGTGACACTTAAAATACTACTAGTGAAGCACGAATCTTGATGCTAAAAGCAAAAGCCGATCAAGTTGAAACTTGATCGCACCTAAAATATCATTAGAAACTTTGGGATATCAATTAAATCCCAAAAGCTCTTACATGGAGTATTTATATCAAATCGGCGTCACTGGATCTAACAAGCTCAAGATCTCAAAATTCCGACTTCATTTGAGCATTTAAATATTTAAAATACATCAAATCATCAAAGGGATCATTGTGAGCCGTCCGATGAAGTGGAGTGGTACGGGTTTTGCATGTATTTCTGAGAGCACTTCTCATAAATATCTCATTCCATATGGGGGGGGGCAAAGGAAGGAGAGAGCTCTAAAGATCCTCCAAGCACAATCGTGCCGCCACTTTCGGCGTCAACCACGTAGCCGCCGATTGATCCTTGCGTCGTCGATCTCGGTCTCCATCATGATGACTTCTACCGTGATTGTTCCTGCGTTTACAGTGATTGTTCGCGCATTTTACGGTGATTGTTCCCGTTTATGGATAATTTATTCGCATTCTACATGATTGCTCAGTTCACCATCATCTAGCTACTTAGCAACTGATCGTTGTCACATCATTTATTTGTTCGCTCTATCTGATTAATCCGGCGGAAGATCTTGTACTCAGAAATACATAGTGGAAGCTTTTCTTGGGTAGGCACTGATTTTTTCCTTTTGAGGTTTTCCAGTAAAATTAGGTTTTTATTCTTTTAAATCACTGTGTGTCTTTGGATTTATAAAGCAGTAAACCTTTACCTCTGCGGTTTTCTAGCACGCAATAATAATAATAATAATATTATTATTATTGGATTTACTATTAAATTCACTCAAATGTCCTAAATAATAATAATAATAGTATTGATTGTGACGAATTTAAGTGAAAGAAAAATTAAAAAAATAAAAGAAACTCGAAGCCAATTATTATAAATTCATAATGAATTAATATATTTTTATCTAAGTCATTTCATTCTCTTTCTTTATTTATTAATGCAATTAAATTTTAATTACGATCTTTATCTGTCAAAATATTTATATTAATAAAAGGCCGGACGTCGAGAAAAAGGAAAATGCGACATATTATTTTAAGGCGTATAGAATTTTCTTCAATAAGTCTAGTTGTTAACCATTTTAAAAGTTATTTTAAGAAACATAAAATTAAATTTTTACAATTTTAAACTAAATATTAATATTAATCACAAAAAAATATTTTCATAGAAATATTAATATCACTTTAAAAGATAAAATGTGTAATATAATATTTTTATATGTATTTTCATAAAACATGTAAGTTGTTATATTCAATGAAAATTTGATTATAGTTCGTATATAATTTTTAAAAAATAATAATAAATAAATTTGAACAAATTTTAAAATGCATTTGACATTCAAATTTGGTTCTCATTGATAAAATTAATTAATTAAGTAATTCAAGGAAGATGATGCTCAAGTCGACTTAATTCATTAACAACCTTATGATAGGATTACACATAGGCTTCTGGTCATTCAGTGTTTTATTTATTTATTTTTTGGAAAACTTGGGGGCCATTTAGGATCATTATTATTTTTTATATATTTTTTTTCTATTTAAGTTTAAATTAGAAATAAAATATATTTGTTGTCTTGTTATATATTTTTATATCAATTATATATGTATAAGTAAGAGATGGGTAGATTGAAACTAAACTTTTTATTATTTCATAACACAAAAAAGTTTCCTAAACTTAGAATGCTTAATAATAATTTAATAATAATTATATATTAAAATATAATTACTATGCATGTGATAGTTTTATAAACATTATTATTGTACAAATATATTATTTTAGCTTGAAGATCATTTACTTGTGTTAAACTTACTTTTTGATCATTGACTCCATTTATTTAAATCAAGATGATATATATATATATATATATTCATTGTTAAAAATCACCTTCCCACAAAATTTCAATATAAAAATATATATTAAATTATTCTACTTTTTATCATGATTTAAAAAATTAAATAAAAAACTTATGTCTAATAATAAAATTATATATAATTATATGTTAGTATCTATTGACCTCACTTTTGGAGTGAGCTCTCATCTTCTTAAACTTGGGACTCTTCTAGACACTAAGAACTCTTTAGTCATAAGATCTTAAGTGATTAGGTGAACCTAATCTAAGCCTCTGGAAATATTAATCATAAGATTAGGCTATCTTTGGGTTTGAGAAAATTACCATCTCATAGCTAAATAATCTCACAAATCAAACACTCAATTCCCAAACCAAATCTCAAATCAAATTCAAATTCAATCTAATTTCAAAATTTGACTCCAAATGATTAACAAAATCAAATTCAAATCCTCAAATTCAAATCATTCATAGAAACATTCAAAACTCATAAAATTAACAATGGCTCAAGTTCATTTCAAATTGATTATTGAACTTGTGAAATATAATTAAACCCAATTTGATCAATGAAATTGATCAACTAGCCCAAATTGGCCTAAAGGGTCAATTTGGCCAAATTAATTCAAACCAAAGATCACATCCATCTTCAATTGGCCAATTGAACATGAATCAACTCATAACCTAAGCTAATTTGACTAATTTTGATCAAATGGGTCAATTTAACCCAATTGACCCATATGACCCTAATTTGGACAAATCTTTTGAAACTAAGACCCATTGAGTGATCAAACCCGACCTAAACCCATTTGAGATGGGTCAAAACCCAACTCATTTAATTCTCTCATGGATCCCCACATGATTCCACTCAACCTCATTTAATTTCCATCACATGCACTTAACTCCTCCCAACATTTGCATTGAATAAATTTGATCATATGATAGCAAGAGGACTTTTGGAGCAAAATTCAAAGTCCTTAATTAATCTATTATCCATCCCAACCACCCAAGGCCGGGAAGCCATCAGCTTCCTGGTTTCACTATTTGATGGTATTACATCAAAAATTTTGACATAAGGCTTTGTCACCATGGTACATTTACATCTTCAAATTTATATTATTTGATGCATTGAAGTTAGTTATATAAATATTAGTTCTGGTCGTGATAGAACATAGGAATCATAAGACCACCATTTTCACAAAATCATGTATGTTACATGACCAAAATAAAGTTTACATGATTCTTAAGGGTTCACCGGTGACAAATAAATTCACTTCATTTAACTTAGAATGTATTTATTCATATTATAAATCATCGATTTTCTTATTGGTGATGACAATCAATTTGGAGCAAAAAAATTCAAAAAAGATTATATTTTCGACCATTATAAAATGAGGGGGAGATGGGACTATAGATTTCTTCCTCGCACTATCATTCAACCCCAAAAGCTCCCCAAAGCAAAAAAAGGAATCCATCCCCCACTTCTTTGAGCCATTTTTGAGCTCAAAAACACAAGTAATTGCTCTTTGACGGTGACTCGGAGGCGTTAAGAAGGAGTGTTAAAGATCACTCAAAGCTTCCTCACATACCTGGAGTTCGCTCGGATCTTCGTTCGAAATCATCCACGAGGTAAATTTTGCCAAACCGTAGCTGGCCTTATGATTTCGCACATTTTGTATTAATTTTCTTGCGATTTTAGGAATTTTTCTTAGATAATATAGCATTTTTACTTTAAATCATCCAAATTAGGAAATCAAATTTTTTCTATGCGAATCGGCGCGAAAATGGGACCTTTTGGACAAGTTTTGGCTTATAAATCATCATTTTTTTCAAAAAGGCCTGAAAATACTATTCATCACCAGTGGCTCATAGCCATCGTCCGATCCCACGGTTTGCGGAATCGGACGGCTTGGATCGCATGTATGGATGTGCGATCGAGCCTCATCGTCAGCGATCTAGGTCCGATCACAAGCATGAAAGCGTACTAAATTCAATTATATATAAAATCATGATTTCTTCAATCAAAAATTAAGGAACTTCATTCTAAATTATGATTTTCAAAATCAACTAAATCACTAATTATGAATTAAAATTAACTACATTGCTGACGAGATTTCAAGTGTAAATTTTAATGTCTAAAAGGCCGGGATAAATTGAAATTAAATGAAACTACAATTAATCTCATAATTCAAACACAAAATTACTAAAAATTACGACGACATTCTATGCTTAAATTCAAGTGTCGAGGATGTTGTCGTTGCTTCGGTTTAGTTTAGGGGTGTGTTAACAAATCCTAAAACCTATAATAAGAGTTTTAAATTGAAATATATGAAATTGATTACTGGTGACAGTAGATTTAATCCTCTTAGTAGTTAAATAAAGTTGACGGATCTAAAGCTCTTATATCCTAATTAATCAATTTTGAAGTAGCAATCTAAAACTATTTAAATGTAATTCTATTATTAAAATATAAAATCAAACTCAATCCATCCACCTTCCAACTATTTGTGGGGGTAAATTAAGAAAATTAGCTCATAAATGAGCCAATGTCAAATCAAGTGTTACATTTATGTTCTCTCAATCAATCTCACCCCAGTAAGGGCGGACATTATCTCATTGCGTAGCTTCGTGAAGCTGAGATGAAGCGATTATGAAGTCCTTTGATGGGTGGTTTGGCCGGTCATCTCATTATATTACGATCCGGCTTGCAAATGTATCGCCCTTTGAGTTTGTCATAGGATATACTTGATAGGATAAATAGTCTCTCAAGTAGACTTAAATATGTCTTGACAAACATCACCCCAATTCTGATTTCTTGACGGCAACCCGTGTGTTCTAATAAGGATCATTGATTATTGGGTGACTACCTCTAATAAAAGATATGGATCACCGGAGATCGTCATCATTCACCCAACCCTCTGATTTATGCTGAAATGATAAATTTCATAAATCTTAAATTCAAAACTCTACATATATTCTCTAGCGCATTAGATCTAATGACGATCGAAGTTCTCTCTCACTTATCGAGAGAGTAATTAACTATGGGGCTGTATAGGAAACTGGAACAGATCTAAAGTCATCACCAAATGAGGAATTTACTGTAGTGTCTTATCTACTATTATCTAAATTACAAAATCTAAAACACTCTTTTAGTAGAGTCGGTGGCAAATTTTGAGTCCACATAATTTTGCAAAAAAAAAAAAAAAAATGCAAACTCACTAAAATTTACTATTTATTTAGTAACACTGAAAGAAATAGCTACCTTAACTTAGCTGGTGATTTAACCTAATATTCAGTGTGTTTATAAAGCTGAAAATTTAAAATCAGCAAATATAGCTCACAAAGAATTTCCAACTCTACTAGCAATTATATGAAGCTAATGTTTTCTGATTTACTTTCCAAAATTCTGATCATAGATCAAATGGAAAACTATGTAGCTTTAAAGTCATATCATGAACCATTCACTACGACTTACAGAAATAGTAAAGTCCACAAAAAATTATTACAGGAGCTCACATATTTCATCATCAAAACGACTATTCTGAAGCCGCTGACCATCTAAATTCGCGAATCCAGCAGCAGGGTTCGCGGTGATAGGTGCTCCCTTCTTAGCAGAACCCTGCAAAGATTTGCAGTTCTGAGCTTTTCGGATTTGGGCAAAGCGTCCTGGAATATACCTGACAGGACCTGAAGAACTATAGTTCTTCCTTGCCCTAGAGTTTCAAGCATATAACAGAAAATTTAACAATGAAATTCAGCAGAAAATATTTGTTCAGCGCAAGTGGGAATTAAAGCATGGGAGAACTGGGCAGATTTTAAAATGGGATTCTTCTTAATTTGAAGTTATTTGCAAGCCTCAAAGAATTAATCCCTTGCACTCCATGGATATATAAACCCTTGCCGGTATGTTTAGAACTGAGCAGGATTCAGGCAGGACTGAAGCTAAACCCAGCTGAACGGTCTTAATAAATTAAATCCACCGTCATTCTAATCTCATTTTCTGGGCTATTTGGTAGCAGTCTTTGATTGAGCAAGATTAAACCAGGATTTAATCTAAATTTACAACTAGGAAAAATGACGACATTTTTAAACATGCAGAATCGTAAAACCCTTTTCACCTCCATTTTTCCTTGAATCCCAGTTTAGTGAATCCCATTGGCAGGCAGCTTTGCAGGATTTATACAAACTGAGGCGCACGAAGTGGAGGTGGAACAAAGACAGGCTTACCTTTTCGATGTCTCACTTCTCTTCCCCATGGTTGGTTTCAGTATACAGAACGGAAGGGGAGAAAGACGAGGATATTGGACCGAAATGTTGGTGCCTTCTTTGCGAGCTCCTGTCGCCACAGTTCCGCGCTTCGGGTAGAAGAAGACAGAAGGGCAGAGGAGGGATTAATTCTTATTAATTTACATACATACCACTCAATTCTTATTAATTTACATATCTCACATCTAAAATTTATTATTTACATACATAACACCTAAATCTTTCAAATACATCAATTCTACCACCCTACATTTTATGCTTCCGTGTAACTCCATATTAGGAGAACCAGCAACCTTATTTCCTTTAGTCCGTCTTATGAAGCCGGTGTGAACTCATTTTTTGGAACAAATAACTATTCCTATCTTGAACTCTCTCACGCCGCCCAAAACCTAGTTCTGAGTGCAGGGAGGTACACCTTCTTCAAACTTCCTCCTCCCTCACAATCCCGTTGGAACCCCTACAAATCACACTCAGGAGGTTTGGCATCATCATTTTTATTATCTCTTATTATTGAAGCGCTCGTAAACTCACAAGCGCAACGTTCCTCCACTACTAATTTGTTTGTATCGTGGGCTTTTAGCTTTAGTGGAGGTTTAGCATTCGTCAAATTTGTTTGGGTACATTGGTGGATATGAGGTTGTTGGAGACCATGGCTATGTTGGGTACATTGGTGGATAAGATGTTGATTTCTATTTCTTCTGTGGAGGACAATACTATGCTAAGTATGAGGGCTATTGATGCTCTTTTGTGTTAGTCCATAGAATGTTTCTTGTTTTTTCTTAAATTAATTAAGAAATTTTTTGTTCCTTGTTTTTTTAGGAAGTTGTGTATGATTCTAAATTGAAGTTGTTTTTAAAAAGGTTGAATCATTTTGATTTTTTAAAATCCTGTCATTATGATTTGTTGTTATCCTTGTAAAACTTTGACAAGTCTGTTGAGGTGGAGGTGGTAGATAAACGGCTCCTTTGAGGGTTGCCGGAAGCTTATAAAAACAGAGGGATTGGGAGAAGAAGAAGAAGAAAAATAAGGGGAACATAGAATACGCGAGAAAATATTTTTGTATATTCCTTGTCTATAGCCATCATATTTTTAAAATCGTTCTAATAGCATTTGTATTTGTGAAATTAGCATGGGACATCTATCCACTATTGTCTAATTTGTTTGCATTCATCAAATTCCTCATTCTTGTCGTCCACTGATTGACTTGCCTTATCCACTAATATTTGTCGTTCTTTCACTTTTATTTAAATGTCCTTAATTGTTAATAATTTATTTATTTTTTCTTAACTTTGTTTAATAGATTATACATTGCCTAAAATGAGCTGAAGTCAATCATCCATCGATGGGCATCTCGAGAGAACATCATTGTTATCGTTACAATTTATGTGTCATATTCAACTATAAAAAAAGAAATTATTGTAAAAAAATTTAAGATATCCTCAAAGCTATACAAAAGATGATTGTAGTTATTTCATCTGGTTAAATGGTGATGATCATAAGTATATGAAATGAGAATCAAGAAAGAGCTTTTCAGCAAACAATGAAGAAACTTTAGACCCTCTCAACTCAGAACAAAATTATGTTGGCAATGCTCGCTATCATCATTGCAATGATTTTTTTTCCTCATTAAGTTGATCATGTATTTGATGGTCTCTTGAAGATCATTGATCAAGAATTTATATAGAATAATATACTTTGGCACCTATTATCAATGAAACTAGTTTATTTTTTGTTATATATTGTTGCCATTGGTTGAATGTGTTGGTAGAATTCTTTTAAAATATGATTTATTGAATGTAACAAAATTCATACAGATTTTAAAAGGGAATTTTTACTTTTAAGGACTGCTTATCCCCCCTTTAAAGTAATTAAATCCTTCTAAAAGGTATGAATTTTGCACAGGTCAACCAAAAGTTTCATAAATGCAAGTTGGTTCAAAGTTGATATAGTGCCTACTTATGCACACTCAACCAATATCTATTTGTGACATGGCCATGAATAAGTGTATACAAAACAACATCAGAACAAACTCTCTTTATCACAACCAAAAAACCCCAGGCCATATCTCCATCTATGTTTGCACATGATAATAACAATAAAAGTATACAAGTTTGGAATGACTCCAAGGTCATCCATGTAATTCAAAACATCAATGCTTCAATTTTGAATCCTTGTTTGAAGCTCATCAATGATTAAAGTAAGTAACGACGTTGGGCATCAAACCCAGGCGCATGCTTTCAAAAGTGCTGGAGCTTCGTACATCCATCCTACTCACCAGTTGTCCCCATTTTGGCATCCATCAGTGGATACTATAAGCAATCAGATCAAATGCATGTCCATTTTCCCTTAGCAGATTAAATATTGAGCATGCTTCTTTAACTTTCCGACCGAACATAAACCATATAAAGGGAACTATAGCTAACAATGGTTGGCATAATTCCACTGTTTATCCTTTCGATAAATAAGTCATTGGCTGCAATTAGCCTTGAATGCTTCTATAAAATGCTATAGCTATGCATCAGGTGTCTACTAATTTGGTTCTTTCCGTCTGGTGGTTTAGCACTTGGGAAGTTGGCTTACAAGTGAAATGAATTCAGTGAGGGGAAACATACAGTGATCCTCATCTGGTGGAAAAACTTGATCAATCATGTGATCAATTCAAAGCAATTGTTGAAACTTATATAAATGAATGCTCTGATAAGAAGGTAGCCACGTAACTAGACAGCTCTGATAAGGAAGTCGCAAACTGTGTTTATGTTTCATAGTTTTCAGTGGAGGTTGTTAATATGTAAAAGTTCTAGCCTCTTTTTGTGCGATTCCTGAAAAAATTATTTTCTGATTTGCTAACAAATGTAAATTCTCCAGTTATATGGTGGCAATACATGAACCATGAAATCAGTTCTATTTTAAGTCCTTTTTTTTAAGCCCAGGCTTTTGTAGCCAACGACTTGCTGTAATCTACTGTTATGCATATCTCTCGATTCGTGTTCCTGCTAAAAATGAAGAGATTAGCACTTGAGTAGCACTGATCGTTGATTTGTTTGTTTAGACACTAAGTTTTACCTCTTCAAGAAAAAAAGTATTTATTGGGGAGATTTAAATGGGCGTATGGGAGTGTAGAAGATTTTAAAAGTATTCATGATATTATGGTTTGGTGGTATGAAGAGGTGGGGTATATTGTTTCTGACGATTTTGTAGTTCTTAATCTTTATTTAAGAAAAAGAGATGAGCATATTATTACTTATAAAATGGATCAAACACAGATGATTATTTTTGATAAGAAAAATAGATCGTTAGATTATAAAGATTAAATCATTCGTGAAATTTTAAGTAATGCCATTATTAGTTTTAGATTTTAAGATGAAAGGTTGTAAGAGAAAAAAATACTAATTATTGTCTGAATTAGATGGGGCAAAAGACATAAAATATTTTTAAAGACAGAATTAAAATTTGGGATGTTCAAAATATGTTATGTGAAAAAAATATCAGTCATTAAATAGTTCAAAGATGTGCGTCAAAGGAAAATCTTTTAATAAGAATAGTATGGTAAGTCGATGTCAAGAAAGATAAAATGCGTTGCATAAACTTGGTTTAGATGTAAAACTGGAAGAATTGGAAAATAAAATGAATTTTAAAAGATATATGATCAAATTTATTTTTTAGTGATTTATCTGATAGATTAGAATCTAAAGATGAGATGTATGTATAGTTAGTAAAGAAGAGATAAGAGAAGTAAAACTAGTTAGTAGTAAGGATGAAAATAATAAAGTCACTTAGAAAAAGATATTGAAGATAGGTGGATGAGGTATTTTAATAAACTTTTTTGATGAAGGATCGAAATCGATTGATTTTAGTAATTAATACCTAAACAAAATAGAATTTCATTTTATCATTAGATTAATCATAAGTTAGTGAAACTTTAAAGAAAATGAAATGTAAAAGCGATGACGGATAATATTCAATGAAGTGTGAAATGTTTAGATCAAGAATTTCTTCACAAATCTTTTTAATGTTATTTTAAAGTAAAAAGATGTGGATTGTGAGAAAGAGTTTGTTGGTTATATTTAAGAATAAGGTGCACAGATTGTACAAATTAGAGGAATTAAGTTAATGTACCTTAAAATTATGGGAGAGAGTAATTGAGCATAGTTCTGATGTAATACAGTTTCTCACAATGATTTGGTTTCATGCATAGATCTATGGATCTTATACATTTGTTAGAGGTTTGATGGAAGCATAGAAAATAAAAGGATCTCATCGATATTTATTGAAAGAAAGCTTATGAGTCTCAGAGATCTTTAGAGTTGAACAAAAGAGTTAATATTGGTTATATTCAAGTCATTAAAGATATGTATACTAAGCTATCACTTGTGTCCAAAACAGGAGGATTGACAAACTTTTCCTATTTGGTTGGATTACATCAAGGATCAACATTAATTATCTTTTACTTTGGTTATGGATGTTCTTGGCATTTACAAGAAGATGTACCATGTATGCTTTTCTTGATCATTCTTCTTATAAGATAAGAGGAGTCCATGAACTTGAATTATGGAATGCTTTGAGTCTAAAGGTTTTAGTTTAAGCATCTAAAGCGAATATATGGAGTGTAATTTTAGTTGTAGAAATTTTAGTGGTAGTTTGTGACTTTAGGTGATCAAGTCATTAATAAGAGTCATTGAGATATTTAGGCTATTGTTCAAAATGATGGTGAAATAGATGGAGATATTAGTAAATTCAAGTTGGATGGTTGAAGTGGAAATACATCCTTATGTGATAGAAAAGTTCCACTTAACTTATGGAAAATTTTATAAGATGGTGGTAAGACACATGCAATGACTTATATGCGAATGTTGGCCAATAAAGAGAAATATAAGACTAAGTTAAGTTACTAAGATGAATGCTCTGGATGGTCTTTATAGAGATAGAATGCAAAATGTATGTTAAAAGTTGGAGTCTCAGTGGTATTTAGATTAGGGAGAGTGCTTAGATGGTTTGGCCACATAAAGCGTCCCGTGCATTAGGAGAGTAGATGCATTAGATTTTTCTTTTGTTAAGAAGGTAGAGTAGACTAAAAGACTTGGTTAAGATGTATAAAAATGATCTTAGTATACCGATTAAATGAGAATTTGACACATAAAGATGAAGAAGGATTCATGTTGTTAGTGGGATTCTGTTGTTGTGTTGTTTGTAAGTTTTTGCTCGGATTTAAATAAATTTATTCGAATCAAGCTGTCTCGAATCGATTGAGCTAGTTTGAGATTAGATCAAAACCCATGTATCTTTATGTATAAAGCTTATACACATTTATGCATTTATGTAGATCTGAATCTATGCATTGAAATGTATGAAATCATATCGGCATGAATGTATTTATATATGAGACTACAAATTTGTCATAGAAGTTAAAAAATAATCAAGATGAGATCTTTACTAGGATTGAGATTGAAGCTAATGTATTTGAAGCTTTTAAAGGAAATCTTGTAGCTAACCAAATACTGGAGAAACTTTCAAATCTGAATTTTCTTAAAGATCATTTATCTTAGTATTGACTAAGCCACGCATCATTTTTTTCAGTATTCAGATCCATTGTGTGCTTCTTTTAAGCCATCAAGGTAAGGTTAGACTTACAAAGTGGTACTCTCCATATTCACAAAAGGAAAGATCAAAGGTACACATTTATTTATAGTTTCATGTTTTCTTATTTCAATGTCTTGTTCCATCCAATATTCTTTGTTTATTTGCCTGTTGATGTTTAATCGCATTGGCTTGGGAATCTCTTGAAACACATTATCATATTACTTATTTTTTATCATGAATATACAGATGGTGCTTCTTCTAAGGATAATCAAACTTCACCTCCATTATTAGTTTTTTTTATTATGTAATCTTCTATTTCTAGGACATGCCTTGACCAAGTTAAAGCCCAGATGCTATTGATATATGTGAATGGACTGAAAAATTTTGTAGTATGATTTACTTTTTTGACCTAAATCCATTTATATGAGTTGGTATACATTTTATTCATGTGTTAGTTTTACATAGTTATTAGAACAAGTAGATGTCTTTTTTTTTTCTGTTTTGATTTCATTTTGTACTGACAAAAGTATAGTTTCTAGGTATGCATGATGTGGAATAATCATTTTCTGGAGGCAATTTTTTTAAATTAAGTATGGTTAGAAGGTTAATTAGGTAATTAAGTATTAATAAAAAAAATTAAGAATAGGTATAGTTATTAATTTGGCGGCTTGATTCAGGCGTGGTGTGACCACTAAGGCCTCTAATTGGGGCTTTAAATCCGTGTCCGCCTAATAACTTTTGGGTTATTTAAGATGTGAAGCCGGTCGCCTAGGAGGCTGTTATTTTAGGTGTGATTTGTGTGAGATAAATACACGTCATGGTTTAGGGCTTGAAATGGTTCGTGTGACCGTCGAGTTGATAATAGTTTAATGGATGATCAATCATAGTTAACCAATTCATTTTGAAATGGACAAATAATAAGAAGTTCATTATGACATAACCAAATTTAATGCGTACATGACTCTCAAGTTTGTAATGAAATAGATAAATAAAGCGTAAATACACAAAGTATCTTATCTAAACCTTAAACAGCTGACAATCTCCGTGGCTGGAATCGCACCACTCCAGTGTGTATGGTGCAGGGTGACGATAATGATCACGCGGTGATGGTGGCTATAGCTATATGCCGAAGCGTCAGCGGCGTTCTCGCCATCGTCTGCGAGAAAAGATTCACAAATATAATAGTGTTAATATTATAAAATCTAAGTAGTGCGACAACCGAAGAGAAAGATAAGCGTTATCCTATTGGAAAAATCGTCGTTAATATTATGAGCGATGACTGTAGTGACCATTTGTTTTGCATATGCTACAAGTTCGCTCGCTACATTTTCATCCATTGTGTTTTGAATCTATTTATGCAATTGGTGACGCCTGCGAGTTAGTTAGGTGGCTTAGCGACTAATCCATACACCGAGAGATGGTCAATCGAGCGATCTGGTAGAGTATAAAATTCATTTATGTATGTCATCTTATCTGTAGAGTGTAATTGTGACACACGTGAGATGGTTCAAGTCAAATCCGTCACGGTCACATGTGGGCATGGACAATGATATATGATTGCCGCAATTACAATCTGAGGCCATTCTAGCAAATCAACTCACGAATGATCGGTGGACTGTCAAAATCTGCATCTCCGTGGGTTGATATTTACAAGTTCGGAAAAATGCCTTGCCTCCCTTTCGGTCTGTATAGCGGTCACGGAGATCCTTTGAGTATAAATAGATAAGCTGACTTCCTCTTGCTGAGTAGCAGTGGGTAACCGTTTCATGAACAAGGCTACTAAGTTGTAATAGATAGCAGTGATTAAAGCCTGAATCGGTAAACCACGTGCCCATTTCAGGACACCATTAAAACACTCAGATGCATTCATCATCATTATCCCATAACGCATACCACCATCGTGCACAAGGGACCATTTTACAGGGTCACGCTCTACAAGCCAATTGTACGCTTCTTCTTTGACATTTTTAATATCTAATATTAAATAATTGAACTAACAAATATCGTGTTACGCCTTCATACATCTTTTGGCATAGAAACTCAACATCACCAATCCCCAACCTGCGACCTTTTTTAAAATTTTGCAAATGGGCAAACAATGTACATGAGGCACGGAAAAATCTCTTTGCATCCATGTTTATTAGATATTATGCACAAATCACATCTAGTTGACACTACGGGCAACACATCATGCAACAGAACCACAACACATGTCTCTCGATTCCACATAGAAAGCTAGGAAACAACCCATTATTACCATCGATTCCTGATGTTAATAATGTACCGATCTTGACCAACAAAAAGTACCGTCTAAGCTCAACCAGTGCCGGCGACTCCATCCCATTATTGAAGGTCCAAAAAAAATCTGGAAATGTTGCGTGAGTGGTAGATTGAATGGTGTACCGTAAAATCTTATGATTCCATATAAAGGAGTCTATGGGACTCTTCTCGGTTCGAATATTGCTTTTATTGCCCTTCCTTGCATCCATGTCTTTCATATATGAAACTTTAACATTGAATTTCGACTCCATATACATAATCTCTAGGCGGTCGATCACATGCACGATCCGAGTATAATGAAGTGCTGTTATGAATGAGCCCTGTAGATGGCCAGGATGCACTGCGTTGACACATATGATTTTCACCAACTCTTGATACAAGCACTGTCGTCTGCTTCTTCAATCTGGCACCACTTACAGGTTTTAGGTATCGTCTTTGTCTGTATCTACAGATGTAGTTCTTACGGTTAGAGGTAGCTGTTTAGGGTGAATATTATTCTTATGCACCGTGATAGCAAATTAAACTCCAGTTTACTTGCGAAACAACATCCGCCAACAAGGTCATTTGGAATTTCAATTTCGTCAGTTGAGGCGGTTTAAGGTGGATGGTCAGGTCAATAAACATTGTCCTGTCACTCCGCGTAGTTTCGCGTTGGACATACTGGTTTGTGAATGACCATATGACTCGGCATCGATATTGCGAAATGAGTGATTTTTAGCGATTATATGCTATTCTCAAGCTAGCTTCTAACAATCATCATCTTAATATCACTCAATTCATGACTTCTCATAGTACTCGTTTGATACATCTTTCGAGGTACACACGGTTCATCGAGCGATCACATTGTCATCTTGCAAACATAAGTTGAGCAACAAATTATCATATTATTATTACAAGTATAATCGGATAAATTTTGGCAATATCTTAGGAATCAACTCATCAAATGCGTTGTATCCGAGGTGCTTGTGCGATGAAATCTTGTGTATGTGTTAGCGGTATATCTTTACCTTACTAATCGGTGATGTGGATGCAATATTAACATCTTCCATACATAACACCATCGGCGGAAGCTTCAAGTATAACTAACTCGTGATGCTTGTAAATCCGCTAGATAACGACTGTTAGAGTGATTGTGTGCTCGGATCAATGTGCAAGCTTCATAATTCGTTGCTTCAATTCCGGTAAGGTGGTGACGTTGAACCTTAGCGGATGATTCATTACCTAACTTGGATTGAATTGCTCATCGATACTCGGTTTTAGAAAAAAAAATGAAACAAATTCTATTCTCTTCTTGCAAACAAGTTATATGAATAATGAGAAATTTATATTAATCGACACCACTAATTAATCTTTGGCTTTAACACCTAAACAACAACACAAACCTAAAATTTAAATCCCAAACAAATGTCTAACCATACAACTCTAACCCTAGCACATTCTATTAATTTATAAATTGATAAAGAAAGTGATTTCTTGTGTGTTTACAAAGATATGTGCGAAGTCTTAAAATGTAGAATCGATAGAATTTCCTCAAACGAAATGGAGTTCATCGTCAAAATGTTGACTTCTGGTGGTAAATGGGAGGGAAGTCATCAAATGGCGTAAAAGCTTTGTCAAAAAAAGTTTCTATTGAATACGGAAGACGCGAATCGGTCGGACTAAGCCGTGGCGGAAGTTCGAAGGGGAGGACCGTGCTTTTGGTGAGTTTGGTGAACTAGGTGAAGGAAGCGATTTTGGGGCCAAATCTCCAAGGAGATAGATCGTGGCGATCGGTAATCCATATTGGGGCCGGTATTTAAGGCCTCATGATAATTACTGACAGCTAATCGAACCGGCGTGGCGTGGCATCATATTAACTATACCTATTCTTAAATTTTTTATTAATACTTAATTACCAATTAAGATTCTAATGATACTTAGTTTAAAAAATTGCCTTTTGGAAGTTGTTTTATGTTGGTTTCATGAGAGCAATTATATGGGTAGCTACTTTTGACTCATCTAGATGACTTTTCATTTTCTGTACCAAGTAGTTTCACTGTTTCTTCACTTTTAAGCATGATGGGAAAAGTGCACTAACAAACCTTATTTCTTCCAACTATTTAACATATGAATACCACAATATAAAGTCAATAAGCCACAAAGTCGACAACCCCAAAGCCAAAATCACAGTTCAGAAAGATCTTTCAAAAAATATACTAGTACTAAAAGAATATAATAAGAACTGAATACAATGGGTAACCAACTTCAAAGGTATTTGTGATTATAATATGAGATGAAAGTTTACAAAAATTTCATATATTAGTTAATTAAAACCACAAAAAGCTATGTTGATTATTTCAAATGTGTGTAAAAATACATTTAATTCCTGTTCTCAAAATGATTACTTATTATTATTCTCTTTAATTCATTGCCTCAACTTCATCATCATGTTGCCCTCTCTAACGGTAGTTTTTGGTTCCAAGTATATGATAGTTCTATAAGCATTGATGTCTACATCGACATCTATGAATTTGATCCATCAAGGCATTTTCTGGTATTCATGTGATGACAACATCATAATGACTACACTTATGAACATTTATATTTTTTGGTATTGTTTTCCATGAAGCTTCTTATTCTTCTCTTCTTGGCCTCCCCCTAGTTTTGAGTGTATTAGGTGCCCCAATCTCAATATCATCATTACATTTTCTCCACTGACTCTTTCTTGGTAGAGTTGATATTGCACCATCATAAGTCGTAGCATATCTACAAATGCAATGAGAAATGTTAAATGTACAAACAAAAGTAAATACACAATAATTACAAATACTATTAACATGATAATATTGATGCACAAGTGTGCCACAATGGGTGTTCCTTTGAACCGATGAAAAAAATATGTATATATGGAAGGCACACATTTGCTAGTATCTACAATTTCTGCTTTAGCTCAATATTTACTTCATGTCTTTTAGAATGCCTTCAACCTCGGTGTGTAGTTGATTATAATAATAAAATATTTCTTTCTTGTTGTTATCTCTTGCATGTAATTGTTAATCTCATTTTTAGAATAAGCTCTCAACCCCTCCATCTTAGACATAGGATATCTCTTAGACTTTAAGAGTTCCTTAGTCTTAAGACACATCTAGTGATTAGGTGGACACACAACCTAGCCCTAGAGACTTAGAAGAGTTAGTCATAGGAATAGGTCATGCCTTAAGAGTGTTAGAAAAATTTGCCTACCCTTAGCTTGAACCATTCCTCACATTCCTTCCTTCAAGTCAAACTCCAAATCAATCTTATTTGATTTTCTCTAAACCCAAATCAACTCCATGTGATTGAAATCCATAATTGAAATCCATGATTGAAACCCATGAATGAAATTCCTAAGTCCAAATCTTTCTTAAGTCCTTAATATTCTTTTAAGGACTTAGCCAAAATCATGATCAAATCAACTCAAACTCATGAGATTTTCTCATAATTCATTTATATTCTCATTTATATTCACATATATAAATGAAATATAAATTCAAATCAATCAAACTAAACTCAAAATTCAAACTCAATTCATGAAATTTCCTAAGTCCTTTAAATTTTCCTTCATGGACTTTAAATCAAATACAAATCAATTCAAATACTTGAAAATTTCTCATAACTCATTTATATTCTCATTTATATTCACATATATAAATGAAATATAAATACAAATCAATCAAATCAAATCCAAAATTAAATTCCAAATTTAAAATCCTTCTTAAGTCCTTAATTTCCTTCATTGACTTAGCTTTAAATCATGTTCAAATCAATTCAAATTCATGTGATTTTCTCACTCATTTATATTCTCATTTATATTCACATATATAAATGAAATATAAATATAAATCAATTAAACCAAATTTAAAAATTCAAATTCAAAAATTCCAAATCTTTCTAAGTCCTTCTTCTCTTAAGAACTTAGCCTAGATCATGAGCAAATCACTTCAAATCTTTGAAAATTTCTCATAACTCATTTATATTCTCATTTATATTCACTATATAAATGAAATATAAATCAATCAAAATAAATTTAATCAAACTCAAATTCATTCAAAATCCAACTAAGCCTTTCAAGTCAAATCTTGAACTTAGCCAAATAACTTCAAATCAAGCTAAACTCTTGATTTTTTTTTCAAAATCAAATCTATCAATCCAAATATAAATACAAAATTCAATCTCCAAATCAAAACTCAATTCAAAATCAAATCCCAAATCCATTCATGTTCTTCCTTTGAATATGAAATTGTCAAATGAATCAAAACCCATTTGACTTTAAACCACTTACAAATGGATTTATATTTCAATCATAAGTCCATATTATCAATCAACTTAAATCAAGCTTTAACCAAGCCATTTACTTAGGCTCACATGACCAAAGTGACCTAAAGTACCCTTATGAGCCAAATTCTAATCCTAACCAAATTGGATTGAATCAAACTCATTTTATCATATCTGATCAACAATCATTGAGATGATCAATTACCCAAATTGGGTCAAACCAAGTCAAACCTAAGGTTGACCAAGTCAACTTAGCCAAAATGAACATAGCCAAAATCCACCATAGATAAATTGATTGAAACCATTGATCTAAGTTCATTCATGAACTATGTTTGAACTTGAGATTTGATATTTAGTCAACTTGACCCATTGGTCCTTGACCTAAAAGTCAAAATGTGTCAAAACTTGATCTAAGCCAAATTGATTGAAACCAATGGGTCAAGTTCATTCCAAATAACTTGTTGAACTTGACCAAAGCCTCAATTAGCAAACTAAACCTAACTTAGCCCAACTGACCTTGAACCTGACTTGACCTAAAGGGTCATGTTGAGCCAAATTCAAACTTAACCAAAATTGATTGAAAACAAAGATACCAATATATTTCATATGACTAACCAAACCTAAACCTACCCATGACCTAGCTCAAATAGGTCAAATGGGTCAAATTGGTCAACTTGACTCATTTGACCTAAATGAAGTCATATGAGCCAAACTCAAAACTAAACCAAATTGAATCAAACCAAAGCCACCAAACATTTCAAATTGTCATATGAACTTGACCCAACCCTTGGTTTGACCCAATTTGACTAAGTGGTCAACTTGACCCAAGTTGACCCATTTTGACCTAATGGGTCAACATGAGCCAAACCATACCAAATGAACTCCAAATCCAATGATACTTGACCAAACCTATTTTCTTAATATAGCCAACATATCCAAATTGAAAGATTAGTCAAATGACCATTCTACCCCTAGGCCATAGAACAAATTTTGGTCAAATCCATGTGGAATTTGGTCAAGTCCTCTTCATACTTATTTGATACCTTCCTAATAGGTCAAGTAGACCCTATGGAGGGTGGTGCACCCAACCCAATGGGTTTGGGTCACTTGACCCAAGGCCAAAACCGAGCACATGACTCAAATTAACCATATGGGAATCATGTTCCCACTCATTTTGAAGCACATGTGAGGTTACCACTCCACTCCCTAGCCCAAACCGACCATGTGCAAACTTCTAATAGCTCAAACAACCCTTTTTAGTCTTGGCAATTGGATCAAAATGGAAAACAAAGCTTCTACCGTCCGATTGCCATAGGGGGAGATATACTCCCCCTAATTCACTTCAATTCTCACTTCCTCATTGTAGATTGAGTAAGAAAGAGTGATAGGAGTCATTAGCAAGAGTTTCTAAGCTTCCTAGAGGGAGATTGAATTTGGCATTTCTCAGTTTTCATCCTTTGAAAATAGGGGAGGTCCATTGAATTGTAAACTTTCTCTACACTCCAATCCAAGTCAATTCTCTTTGCACACTCCACCAGAAGGCCAAGTCGAGCTTGCCCAAGCTCTCTCTCAAATTCGAAAGGCAAGGGGAGATCTAATTCCATCAAAGCGCAAGGAGCTAATGAGGTGTTGGTCCATGAGCAATCCACTTAACCAAGAGCTAATACTTTCACCAGCGGCCGTCTCAACCTGAAGCTCCTCAATCAGTCTGATCACCTCGGTGAGATTAGACATTTTCGACCACTAATGAGTGTTGGTCCTTTGTGAAAGAAATGTTAATGGCATGAAATTTCAAGTTAGATGTGATTCCATTAGGGTTAGATGTTGTGTGCAAGATTTCATGCCAATCGAGCTCGATCTTCGGATCTTGAAAGTGGGCGGTCTCCATTATTTCTCGAGAACGGGATGATCGGCCATCCATTCGCATTTTGGATGGGCGGCAAGATTAAACACATTAGATCGATTTAATCCCCTTAATGGCGGTTAATCTCATCCGATCCTGATGATGACTTAGGCTAAGCGCGTAACGCCGCAGCGTCTTACGATGACGTTAAGTCACCACTTGCTCGATCATTGAAGCGCTGAGTCACATTGCGTGGCGTAGGGGATTAGAAGTTTGTGTTTATTTAATTCTAATTAATCCTCTAAACTTCAAAAATTCATATCTCTAAAGAAAAAATAAAAATTGTGAGGTAAATTGCCGAAGATAATTCAATCTAGAATATTCTAAAATTAATTTTAATGGATTTTGAATTGTATCTTTCTCTAATTTTGGGTTTTATTGAAAATTTGCTAATTACTCTAATTAATCTCTGATTAATCTCAAACTTCTTGGGTATATTTTGGGAATAAGTTCTACCTCCCCTAATTTTGTTGGGATTTATTGGTAGCTTAATTGGGGGAATTGCTAATTCGTTTCCTAATTACCCCTTTCATGCAATTAAAGATAATTAAGGGTTTTATTAGTGTTTTAATCCCTTATTAAAGTTGATTAAGATTTGATCCAGTGAATAGATTTAGGAATAATTTTGGGGCATCTCTCTAAGCTATTCCTTAAACCCCTTTTCTTTTTAATCCTCTTTTAATTAAGGGCTCATTCATTAATTATCCTCTTAATTAATTTCTAAAAATTCTAAAAGCTTTCAGAACTTAATTAATCTACTTTGGGTAGATGCTTGGGTGTTCAAGAGCCTAAGTTCAATTAAGAAAATCAAAACTCAACTCATATGTGTGAGGGTGTTTTGAAATTACTTAAGTTAAGCAATTAATCATTAATCATGAGCCAAATTGCATTAGCCCCTTTCTTCCTAGGTGCATTGCAAATTTAAATTCTTGTGAGTTTTATGTCATCTCATTGGCTCATAATTATTTGATTAACTATGCTAAGGTGGTGTAAGGGTTAATTAACATGTTTAATTCATAACCTAATCAAAGTATAAAAAATCTAATCATCTAAAAAATTAAACAAAAATGTCAAACACATATGGGAATGGGTTAGGAGCAGTAAATTCAACTCATATTTTTATAATTAAATCAAATTAAAAATCGAACAAAAATCATATTAAACAAACTTTTATTTACTTTAAGTTTTCTTATTCCATAAGATTGTCTTTAGGATTTAATTAAAGTGAATATGTTTAATGCTTTCATTGCTTTGATTTTTTTTCCCAACATGCTCATATGGTTTCATGCATCCATGCTTTTCAAAAATCAAATTTAAAAATGAAAATGTTTCTTTTATGTCAAAATTGCATGTGTTGGCTAAAATAAGAATATGAGTAACTATTATCACCATTAAATTCAAATTATTTTCAAAATATATGAATCAATTATCAAAACTGAAAGTGTGTTACTTATATCTTAATTATAAGTTTGCATGTGAGTAAAATATAAAGATGTGCTTAATGTAGGTCTTCCTTCTCTTCTCTTTTAGTATAACTTTGAATTGGATTTAGTAAGGTGTGTGACTCATTTGAAAAGAACTTAACACTTTCCTAATTCCATATCCTATTCATTCCTATACTATCACTTAAGAAGGATACCTATGCTTGCACATATAAATTTCATAAACAAAAATAAATCAACTAATACAAATTTCTGCATTCTTTTTTTTTCCATTCATTTCTTTTGTACACATGTTTGTATTTAAGGAAAGTGGTATATTAGTCTAGACAATCCTGAGGTTGTGAGGCTTTAAGTAGCCCTAAGTAGGTCTTGTACCTTACACCTCACGGTTAATGGCGTTGTTCACTTATGTCTCTTCATCTTCATGTGTGCATGTGAAAATTAGATAAAAAATCTCTTTTCTACTTAATGAAAATCATGAATCATAAACTTTCAGATTTCCTTCAATAAATTACTTAGCATGCATCATAAAGTGTGTTAAATATTCTCATTTATGTATATAGATATGCTTAGGACTCATTCATATGCATGTTATACATGTTGGAAAAGAAATGAAGTGATGTATATTTTATGAATTTAGTTCATTTTATTTAATCTTAAAATGCCTTTCTTTTTGAATAGGTTTCTTTAGAGTTCATCTAAACTTAGGATTAATTAAAATAATAAATTAAAATATTCAAACAAAACCAAAATATGAATCTACTTTAGAAATTACTTAGGTTAGGGAAGGAAAGAGAAGTCATCTTCTCTTTCTCTCTCTTTATAACTTAGTAATTAATTGTGGGATTCACGTGAACCTAATCAAAACATGAAATAAAATCAACTCAAAATAATTAAATCACTTAAATGAAACCCTCCTCTAAGTTGAACATGCTTCACACTTAGAAAATTCTAACTTAAAGCCATAATTAAGCATACCACACAAACTTCCAAAGCACACACATTAGGTTAAGTCACAACTTCTAGCTTTAAGTTAGGGTGGTGCATGGTTTGATGCTTGCTTTTATTTTGTGATATATGTTTTATATGGAATGTTAGGATGTATGTGCGTAGAATGAATGGTAGGGCGATCTTAGTCTAGCCATTATCTTCTGGAGGGGATTGTGCTTAAGGGGCGCTATAATAAATAAATATATAAATACTTTTATTGTTGTGCAGGTGCTTATACCCCTAAGCATAATCCAATAGGCCAGGTGGACTTAGTCACCTATGTTTGGGGTGATAAGTCCAATATATATGTTTGGGGTTTGGTGGTTTGTTTAGATAAAATTTATTTTGTAGGTGTTGGCTAGATTTAGTTTTTTTTTTCATGTAAATTTTGCAATTAGGATTTTGGAATGATTGTTATGGGGATTAGGATGAGCATTGGTCATAAGATCTCATCTTATATACCATGTGAAACCTTTGGAGCATCCACCTTCCAACCATTTAAAAGAAGAAGAAAAGAAGAAGAAGAAGAAGAAGAAGAAAGAAGAAAAGAAGAATGAAGAAATGAAGCTTGAAGACCCATAATAATGAATTCTTTTGTATTTAATTCATTTGTAATTTGGGTTGTATAAGGTAAAGCTTCGGCTACCCAATTGGTTTTCGAGTTTGTGCGGTGGTACCCGACCATAATGGCCTCTTATTCTTTTGCGATTAGCTTTATAAATTGATTGATGATTTATTTAGCTTGTGCATTAAGTGGCATCCTTTTCGTAGTTTCTTCCTTACTTTATGTATGGCCTGGATGTGGATTAGGCTCTTAAGAAAAAATAAATATTTTACAAAACTTAACAACTCAAAACTAAAAATAAATAACTCATAACCTCACCTAAAGCTTAGGCTAAATTTAAAGATAAAAGAATTAGCAACCCATTAGATGGATAAGTACTTCTTTTATAACATCATGCTCAAATGCATCTTGTTTCACTCTTGATTGGAGGGCTTCCACCTTTTTTTGAGAGAAACTTGGCTTGACCTTTGAGAGCCATGGTGAACTCCTCCTTCTTTGATTTTGGCCAATAACCTTATTTCTCATGACATTAGGCATATGAATCCTATTAGCAGTCAAAATGATTTCAAAAATGAAAATAAAATGAAATCTAAATTGCATTAGATTTAGGTCATTTTAGCACTTACATGATCTAGTCTCTTTAGGGAGTGAATTTAAGGACTTAGTCTCTTTCTAAATAAATAATAGCTAATTATCTTGCATAAATCATGACTTGCCTACATGAATTTAAAATTGTAAGAAGTTAGTTGGTGATTACCCAGGAGGTTGTAAGTCCAAAGCGGTGTGGTTTGTCCTCTCTTTTGGAGGCAAACCAAATACCCATTTTTTCTCTTAGATTTAGGTGTGCTTTTGGCTCAAAACTCCTAGATTTAGGTTAGATTGCTTCTCCCCTTTGTGGGTCATAAGCTTAAATCCTCATCTCTTAGGCATTTCCTTAATCTTGTGTTATGGAATCATAAGTCCTAAATTTCAAATGAAAAATTCAACTCAAACAAATTAAATCAATTTCAAAAATATAAAACCCAATCATAGGATAGTTTGAGATGCTCGCTAGGTTTCTTAGCATCGTGGGCATCTCCTATTTATCTTTCTTTTGGCTTTGATAATAACTCCCTCTCTTTGATCAATCCCATTTGATCTTCCAAAATAAACTAATCGCTTGATAGTCCTACTTATTGAAATCTTTAGAGACAATGATCATTGACCTTGTCAGTATTCCTAGGGACCCTATCTCTGGATGTAACTATGAGGGCTTGCCAGTAGAACTTAATGAAGATTTAAAATAAACCTTACTTTACTTTTTTCGTAAAGTAGGAAGAATCTTTGTACATATCATTGGCATTGTGAGTCCTTGTTGAGGTGATTAGGTTGTATAAGTGGTGACTTTATCTTTCGAGATTATACCTCTCCTCAATGTAGTACCCGATCACCTAAGAATATCTGGATCTATGTGTCTAAAAGGCATATATTTCATTTTCATTTATTCTCTTCAAAAGGATAGATGAAGGCAGAATTTTCTTTTTTTTGGCTTCGAGAATGTTCCTCTCTCCATCTTTGGCAAATGATCATTATCTTCAAGTATCGATAGTGGGTTTGTACTTTGGTATGAATCTGAGACTATTTTTTTTTCTGTTAGCACTTCTTAAGTTGAGTTAGCCAACATCTTTAAGTTTTAGGACCTCACTCCATGTTGGTCTTACAACCCCCGTTGGGTTCTCCAATGAGTAAAAATAAAAAGAAAATACTTAAAAACTTCCTCCTTATCATTTTTATGATAAGGAAATATTCATTCTAAAATAATAAAGACAAAATAAATTTTTCATAAAAAAATTATGCTTTTCAAAAAAGCACTCTTTCAAAAGTGCACATAATAAAGTATTTTCCACAAAATTTTCTTAAATCACCCTCATTTAATAATTCTCATAATTATATGTAGGAATCTTTAAAAATAAAACCAACAATCTTTTTTTAAAGCATAAGTGAACATCTTCCTTCAATTCATTTTAATGAAGATTTCATTTTCAAAACTAAAATAAATAATCATCTTTCCAAAAATCAAAATTAAAATCAAAAATAAATTTTTTAAAAGCACATATGAACCTTTCCATTCAATGCACTCACACCTATTGAATGAAAGTTTCATCAAATAAGACTAAATTTTTCAAAAAAAAGTACATATGAACATCTTCATTTAATATACTCAAATTTATTGAATGAAGATTTCATTCAAATAAAAATGATATCATTTGAAATCCATAAACATATCTTTATGATTAAGTTGGGATTCCCTCTTTAAAAAAAAGCAATAATCACATACAAAACAAAATTTTCACACTTCAAATATAAAATTGATTTCCATTCATACATACCCAAATTTGTTGAATGGAAGTCTTCTTTTCAAAACTTAACAATCATATTTTTCAAAATTCAAAAATATATTTGAAACTTCATTTAACATACTCAATTTTGTTAAGTGAGGTCTCCAAATTCAAAATCAAGAATCTTCAAACACATTTGAGATTTCATTTAGCATACTCAAATTTGCTAAGTGAAGTCTCAAATTCAAAATAAAAATTTTCAAACACATTTGGAACTTCATTTAGCATACTCAAATTTGTTAAGTGTCTCCAAATTCAAAATCAAAATTTTCAAACACATTTGGAACTTCATTTAGCATACTCAAATTTCTAAGTGAAGTCTCCAAATTCAAAACCAAAAATTTTCAAACACATTTGGAACTTCATTTAACATCTTTAAATTTGCTAAGTGAAGTCTCTAAATTCAAAACTAAAATTTTCAAACATATTTGGAACTTCATTTAGCATAATCAATTTGCTAAGTGAAGTCTCCAAATTCAAAAAATCAAAAAAATTTCAAGAACTTTCATTTTAGCATAATAAATTTGCTAAAGAGAAGTTTCATTTTTTTTTTTAAACCAAATCAAAATTTTGAACACATCTTTGGAATCTCATTTGGTATACTCAAATTTGCTAGGTAGGAATTTTTTCAATCAAAAAATAAATCAAAACAAAATGAAACACATTAGGTTTTCTTATACCCAAATTTGTTAAGGATCATACTTTTACCAAAATAAAATATCAAATGAAACACTCGGATTTTTCTTAGCATACTCAAATTTGTTAAGAATCCTATTTCAAAATCAAAATAAAACACACTTGGTTCTTCACTTAGCATACTTAAATTTGCTAAGTATTCCGCCTTCAAAATCAAACAACAATTCACAGAAACAATCATTTTCAAACACTTCACTTATCATACTCAAATTTCTAAGTAAAATTTTAAACACCAAATCAAAACAAAATCAATTAACCCACTTTAACATACCCAATTTTATTATCGGAAGGGTTCTCAAATCAAAATCTAAATTCAAACAAACATGAACCTATGGAAGCATCCTTCTAAAAATATTTGAATCCACTTTTCAACATACTCAAATTTGTTGAAGTTGGACTTATATTCAAAAAGTTCTCTTTTAATCAAATTTCTAAATATTCTTTAATCCATTTGAACCTCACTTAACACTTCCAAGATGTTGGATGTGGGTTCAAATTTTCAATTCAAATTCAAAATCAACAAAGACAAAATCTGATCCAAGCTCGTTTCCTATATTGCAGATTCTCAGCATCAGTACAGCTACAGTTCATTTTCAGTCTTTGCAGTTGATCTGAAATGGCAGGCTCGCAGAAGTTTGTATTCACTTTCCCTCACGACATGGATTTGGCCTTGGACCAGGCCAATTTGATCTGATCATACACATCTTATCCATTTCAGTAGGAGATTTGAGGGTGAGGCACTCCCTGCTGTGGGATAGTTCTTCTTGTCCTCGGCAAGGACGATTTGCGAAAAGGGTCGGTGTCCATGTCGTCTAGTCCACCTCCGGTGGAGGTCATCAACCATTTGCACCAGAGACGGGCGCGGCGCCGTCCTCATCGGAATGGAGATTCACCGCCAGGGGACTTATCGTCGGCATCGTTGGAGACTTCGTCACCGTCGGAGTCTCGATCCGAATCGATCTCGGGACCGATGTAGTTGCCGAACTCGTCGTACAGGTTGTCATCCATTGTAATAATACTGGGAAAAGACTAGGTGGAGCTATTTTCACAGACGAAGAACAGAGCAAGAATTAAAGGGTTTTGCTGCAGGTTAAGAAGCAACGCCTAGAAGAAGTGTCTATTGCTCGTGTACTGTTTTTAAAGAAGAAATTATCTACTTATTGTGTCAAAATAAATAAAAGATTTTTACAAATTAATTATTATATATATATATATATATATAGATCAAATTTTTACTTTTAAAATAAATAAATAAAGTGTAGTAAAATAATGTTATACATTGTCCACATTTATACACAATTAAAAATGCTGATCAATTGTTGTAGAAAAATTCTTTTAAGGCTAAATTAGTTTTTTTTAGAGTTTTTTTATATAATAATCAACTAATAGAAATTATTTATATTTAAATATATAATAATATGATAATATATTTTTTTCTAAAATATAATTAAGGCATATCTCTTAAGCCTATTATTCTAAACTTATGCATCCATATGATTAAAATATTTACTATTGGCTTCAAAAAATGCAAAGGCTTTATATACATTATTTTTTAAAAATTCATAAAGATTTGTGGTTGAATTTACATCATTAAAGAGTTATGTGGGTCAATATATATATATATATAAACTAAGGGCCTATTTAGAATCAATTTCATTACATTTTTTATTTTCATTTTTATACTGTTTTTAAAAATATTTATTTATTTATTTTATTTTTACAGTATTATTACTTTTATTTTAAAATAAGTTACATTATTTTTCAAGATATTCAAAAATAATTTTAAAATATTTCAAATATTTTTAAAAACAATCATAATCACCTAACTCGTTTTATTTAAAATCAATATATAAATAAAATAAAAATAAAAAAAAACAAAAAAATGATCTAAATTTTTAAACAATTGAACATGTTCCCCCTTAGGGTTGTAATTAGGGTTGTAAATGACATTTTCAAGAGACAAAAATAGTGAAAATATCATTCTTAAAAATTTCAATCTTAATCAATCAAAATTTATATTATAATTATCTCAAAATAAATATAGTGACTATACAATTCTTCTAGATCAAATTTAAAACATATATAACTCAAATTTCTCCATAATCCAACAATAATCAAGCTTATGGCAATCCACTATAGCCCATTGTTCATCAGTTCAACAAATACTTTCAGCTAATTCTTAGAATTAATCAAAATCATTATGGATATATATATATATATATATATATAGAGAGAGAGAGAGAGAGAGAGAGAGAGAGACCATAGAAAAGCAAAAATTTTGAAAGCTACCGTAAACATGATGTATTTTCTCCGACCAATTAATTGGTCGATAATTTTCTTACAGCTAACACATTCTAACAGATCTGATCATGAAAAAGTATAAAATTTATAGCTAAATAAAAAATATGATAGCGATCTAACCAAGTAGCGAAAAATTAGGTCCACGAAATTTTAGTGCAATATTTTAAGCTCTCATATGGGAAATTGAGAATAAAAATATGATAATAATAAGAACAATACCTACAACAATCACAATAGCAACAACAAGCTTTTATCCCATTACATGGGGACGACAATATGAATCATTCTTCTTCATTATGTCTTATTAAGTGTCAAATTCTCATTTAATTCTATAAAATAAAATCAATTTTTTCGTACTTTCTAACCGAGTTTTTCTTAGGCCTATAATTATCTCTCTTAACATAGATCGAATCTAATATATCTACTCTCGTAATTGAGTCATCAGAATCATCTAAGATATCTCAAATCTCATCTACCGCAAGTACTCGATCTCAAAAATGCCATTATGAATAAATTGTTCCATGAATGTAAGATGAACAAAATGGAATATTTTATGCTCTCATGAGGGACATTGAGATTCAAGCTTCTTAAGCATGTAGTTGGTGACACCCCAATCGAACCCGCGATATTGGAGCCACCTCACAATCCTAGCCCTTCGATTCTCGACGACTGTGTTCTTACTTCTCAGCCACTGCTTTGAGGCCTGAAGGAAGAGACGGTCCATTGAAAGCTTGCACATACCATGCTGTATGTTTTGGCCATCATTCTCAGGATCATTTTCCTCTTCCTCCTCAAACACCTGTTTTAGTGCTCTCTCTGTTTCTGCTTCGCTCACCCCTTTTTGAATCAAAGCCTGTGTTAAAAAATCACATAACGGCATTATGATTCCAAAAAAGCTGGAATATATATGATTGCCATAGAGAAAATGTCAGAGGAAAATAAATCATAATGAACAATGCATGCATACAAAGTAGTTATAAATTGTCTAATCTAGGCGATGGTAATTGCCCCTCTTGAATTTTATAATTTTTCTTATAAGAGATAGGCAAATTAGTCATTTGTCTCTCTAAAAATTATTTATGCCCTCTATTTTTGCTCTAACACGCAAATTTACTCCTCCTAAGAAGAAACTGGTTCCGCCCCTCGTGTGCGCATTTCATGTTTGTATTATTATTATTATTATTTTTTTACTCTCTGAATTATCAGTCCAAATACTTTGGAGTTGGCATTATGCATTTGACCTCAATCCTTTCACTGTAATTTTTGACTCAAATCATATGCATGGAACATACAATATAGAGGTTCAGAGGATTCATGGCACCATAAGCCACCACCATTTGGAAACTGCACCTCGGTTCTGTTTAGAGCTGAAATTATTCGAAGATAATTGGCTCAGCTCGAAGTTGACTCGAACTTGGGCTGGAATGAGATCGACTCGAAGCAAGCGAGCGATTTTAGCGAGTATGGCTTCGAATTTATTTGAGCGACTTGACGAACCCATGGCGCTGCGCTTCAGCGGCTTGGCGGATCGAAGCCGAGCAGGTGAGCTCGCAACCATGCCCGGCGGTGAGCGAAAACATATCGCCGTCAGATTAATTCGGCGGCGAGATTAATTCTAACGAGCGAGCAGGCGGCT